>JBBPBX010048605.1:0-25686 GCA_038048925.1 Garcialebias charrua | reverse complement strand
CCTCGATTGGCAGTGGACTGCTCACTGTGGCCCACATTGTCTGATTGCCATAATTTATAATCGCTTCAAAGTGATTTATAAAATCTTGGCCAACCACAAATGGAGTCTGGAGTGAGTCAAGTTCAGACACATATACCGGGTGGTATAGTGACATTTCGCCAATCTGCATGTGAACCATGGCTATTAGGTGAACCATGGCTGATGGTGAACCATGGCTATTTTGAATGTCCAGAGGACCAGACTTAGCTTTTTTAGACATGGCTATTAGGGTTGTTCTCGTCTTTGTGAGGCCCTGTTGCTCACCATAAGTGTATTTCACAAAGGGTATTTGCCTGTCAACATCGTTAGCGGCGGTCCTTAGCTCCTCAAACAGTTCGGCTGACATGGTAGACACGTCTGAGCCGCTAACCAGGAGCGCTTCTTGCGCGAGGACCCCTTCCAATGTGAGTGGCAGGTAAGCTCTCTTAGCTATTCCCCTTTTTATAAAGTTACACAGAAACCATTCAGGTTCTTCCACACGTTTCTGTGTACGTGTGACTCTGTCTGTGTAATCGTCGTCGCTGTCAGCATCATGGTGGCTGTCTGCCTCATGACCTTCAGGATGTGGATTTTCAGCAATTTGTTTGCTGTCAGCATCTGGACTTTCAGGACGCTGATCATCAGCAATTTGTTTGCCGTCAGTGTTGACGTTGTTGTTGTCAACTGTGTGCACTGAGTTGTTGCAAAAGGCAGTGCAGCGCGTCGCTTCGTCAGGTTGAACAACGTTGTTTGTGTTATCATCAAGGACAACGTCACACGTTGTGTCAGCTTGGTCAACCACTGTAACAATCAAATCATTTGACAAACAACTCACAATCTCAGTCACGTCCACGCGCGGAGGCGCCGCTTCCATAATCTGGAGCATGTGTGACTCATTGCATGTCTCGAGCTGTGCAGCTCGAGGGGCAGGGGCAGGAGGGCCGCTTCTCGGGGGTACATGTCGGGACAGACCATTTTTCAAAGGGTCACGGTTCCCAGACATCCGCCTTCGAATCTCACCCACTGTGAGATCCATGAGAGAACTCTTTTGGTTCGATCCGAACCATCCGGGTTCATCCAGAGGGCGAACACCTACCTTGTGTGGTTCTCTGCTCATCTCAAGGTTTTCAACCTGAGGGGCAGGGGGTTCAGAACTCCCCGTGAACCGATCAGAGTCAACTTTACAGCTCGTAGCACCATGCTGTTGTATGTTATTATGAAAAACCTGTGACCTCTCGCACTTTGAAGGAGAGGGAACCTCTACTACTTCCTGCGAGTGGGATGTGACCTTTTGACCTGTACAAACCTCTGATGGTATCCTAGGTTGTATTTCGGCCTCAAAAACTGACGTAGCATATTGTCTTATCACTTCCATGGAATCTTTTTTGCAATCAACCTTGAAATGAACACATTTCATTTGAAAAGGCATAAGATTCATAATGAAAAGACGTTTAAACTCCATATTTTCCTCTAATCCAGGGACAGTTTTGCCCCCGGAGTAGACCGAGATTAGCCTGTCGTAGAATGACAGGGGATTTTCCCACTTATCCTGACGGACGTTCCATGCAGCCAAGTAATTAGCATACGATGAAGCAGATTCCCCCACTTTGCGGGAAGCACGGGCAGGAATCCCAAGGCCCCCATCCATCCATCTAGGATACACAGAACAAGAGGCCCCCTCAGGTGGTTCACCTGTTTGAACGTCCATCTTTGTACTGATGTTCTGTGAAAAATCAAGTAAAATGGGTCTTATGTCACAGTGTGCAGTCTCACCATGTGATGCCAGGATGTGAAATTAAATAAAAAATCAGTGATTCCTATTAATTTGTCGACCTGTGACAAGGTCAAACAAAATTGGCTGTTTTTTGTGTGATTTTGTGAAAATCAAGACAAAAGAAGCCTCATGTGTGTTATTTTAAACTTGCAGTTTAAAATAAAATAAAAACAGACAGTTTGTTTTTCACAGAATCAATGATAAAAGTGTCAAGTTTTATCAAAAAGCAGACAAGTCTGTATTACTTCTGTGTAACTGTTCTGCCATCAACATTTGATTATATGTGAAAATCAAATGAAAGGGTGCTGGGTATACAATATTCTCAAAATGTTTCCCGTGTAAAACAGGAACATTCAACATGTACAAATTACAGGAAGACTGCGTCTTCTAAAGTAACCAGCAGGGGCACAGCGCTGGAAGTGAGTTTATCACAGCGACTGTAATTTCTCTATCTGACCGCTATAGAGGCGCTGTTATCACCAGTGAGCGAAGCTGCAGCTTTCAGCCCACACAGACATCCAACAACGGATGAAAAGCATCAATCAGACAGATCTAAAGCGTAACGTGATAAGCTCTAGAACCCAGGCTCACAAAAACGAAATCATGTGAGCAAAATCGGTTGAACTGTGAAACTTTTTAAACTTCGTTTAAAAGAAATAAGGTCGGTCCATACAGCAGTTGTAGCTCCCGGTGTCACGTGACCTGGTCACATGGCGATCGGTAGTCTT
This sequence comes from Garcialebias charrua, assembly GCA_038048925.1. Classification (NCBI taxonomy): domain Eukaryota; kingdom Metazoa; phylum Chordata; class Actinopteri; order Cyprinodontiformes; family Rivulidae; genus Garcialebias; species Garcialebias charrua. The sequence goes on along the minus strand of JBBPBX010048605.1, from coordinate 23,166 downwards.
AGACCAACTGACTCTCACATTCACTAAAGTCTCAAAAACACCGCGATTAAACAGTCTTTTAAATGACAGTAATGGACAAACAAGCATGGAAACTTGTCTGGGACAGACAGCTTGTGAAAGTTGACGAGGAGTGAGCACCTCAGTGAGCAAGCGTCAACACTTACAGCGTAATCGACCAATCACAGCGAAGACAGAACTTTAGTTCTAAAACCCAAGTGTTCATGGGAAACTGTGTCTTCCAAACCTAACGCCGCCCACGTGCGACGTGCCGTTCGAGCGGTGTGTTCACGGACCTGCGGTCGGTCGAACAAAAGCGTGGAACGGACTTTTTAACGTTCTAAAACAGTCCAGATGAACTGATTGAGAATGAGTGGATTTGATACCTGGACTATTGAGAATTAACTTTCTTGTTCTAAAACAGTCATAAATATCGCAAAACACCGCGGTAAAGCCATTCTTCAACGATATCACGTGCATAGAACTCAAACAACACAAATAAACCGTCAGAAATGTGTACATAAATGAATCTGACAACCAGCAGTCAACAGAAACCAACGTTCTTGAACATAACACACAATGGACCAATCACAGCGCTTTAAGCAGCCATCTTGTCTCGGTACCGCTTTTAGCATTAGCTCGACCCAAGGTTCTAGACCCTCTTTCACAAAATAAACGTATTTTTACACCGCAGAAAATACCGTCAATGAGCTAAAACACAACCAGGCTAACTCCCACGCCTTCCAAAGAAGGCAGCACGCTAACTGTGTACAACAACGGACTTTACGTCAAACGGAACCGGATCAAGTCCGGTCCAAAAGCGGAGTGGGTTTCACCCGAACCTCGGCAACACACGTTGTAACAGAAAAAGGCACTTAATGGAGCAGCATATGTGTGAAACAGACCTTCAACAGCAAACCGCAGAAAATAAAAACATGAAGCAGAGCCGTGACACGGCGGTCACAACGAAGAAAAATGCATGCAGCCTCGCGACACGTTATGAACGTCTCACAAACACAGACACAACATTTATCACTCATCCGCTTCAAGCATACGTTCAAAAGTGAAAGAAAGAATAATTCTAACGGAAAAACGCACCAGACAATGCCACGATTAGCAATCTCTGAGACACTCACCAGCCAAAACTATTCCATAAGTCCACAACAGGATGCAAAACTAAGCCAACACGTTATGAGCACTTAGGCTACAAAAACAACTTATCAATTTAATCTTTCAGCAGACCGTACGCGGCCACCAATATGTAAAGGAATCTATAGGCCGTTTGTGTAATTAAACACAAACGAGGTCAGTTTACTGACTTACCTATAGATTAGATGATAGATTTGAGCAGGTTTTAGACTGTTTCAAACTTACCATCAGTTAAACGGGGTCTCAACTTTTTCAGATTAAATCAACAAATCTAACGATGTGATTAGCCAGAAATGTAATTTCACACTTAGACTTCAATTTATGTTGGTCTACCAGAAAATAGACCTTTTATTGAAACTATCACAAAATTACATTAAACATTTGTATCGATATTAGCTCTGATTTAATAACTACGTTGACAAGAATTCAAATTAAAACAAACAGACAGTTTAAACTTAACTGTTGGCACATTACTTGACAGATTAAAGCTTATGAAAAATAAGAAATAGGAGGAAGAAGATGAATGGAAGCTAAGTTAACGGAAGTTAATTATTTTGAAAACAACCAGGGTGGCAAGCTTTCCCATACGGATCCGGCTGTACTTCCGACACGTGCAGCATACAAACAAGCCTCTTTACCTGGTGACGAGACGTCTTGCGAGGTGAGGACTGAGAAGTTTGTGGACACTAACGGACTGTGTTGTCCAGTGAACGTCCAGATGACTTCGTGCGTGTATATCTGGATCAGACGAGCGGGAGCACGCTTTCACCGGCAGGAACAGGCCCCAATCGCACTGGCTGAACTTTCAAAGTAAAACTTCAGAAAACAAATTCTTCCAGAAATGAGTGAAAGGATCACAGTAAGGCTTTACTATGATTCCAGCTGAAACGTGGGTCGAGTTGACGCATGACCGGAACGTCTCCAGCTTTTCCAGAGGAGAGAAGCAGGTTGTCAGTTAGTTCTCTCCAAAAACTAACTAAAAATGCAGGAAATGCCCATTTATAGGGGAGGTGGGGTCTCCCCACCTCCTCGATGACTATTGGCCGAAAGTCTCTTGACGGACAACAGGAAAAATGTTTACAAAGCGACCAGATGGCCGCTCGTGAGCACAGAGAATATTATGGCTACTTCACAGACAACACAAAAGAAGCTGCAAGTTAAACGTTTACTCTGACCTTGTGCTTTAGATTCAAAGACTGCTTGTTCTGCAGAAATAAACCAGCAGAAGGGTCAAAGTCATGCAAGTAACAGATCATCATTGAAATGACAAAAATACTGTTTGATCAATTCTGAATTAACACACATTAAAGAGAAAGTTCAATCTGATTAATTAGTGTCCATTAATTCATAATAATTGTTAACCAATATAAGTGTCCAATCGTCTCCTTGAGGGCTTCAAGAAGGTGTAACACTTAGAGTTTCAGAGAGATGTGGAGAGGCCCACATCCCATATGGACATGAGGGTGCTATATCCCTACAACAGTAATAACATCTAGAATTAACTAAGAAAAAAAAGACATCAACTAGTAATACACTAAGCCTAATATAGTGGGAATAAACAGCAGCACGAACATGAGTTTGTATGAGCAGATGGTCACAGATGAACACAGATGAACACAGCAACAAGAAAACAGATCAGCATCAGCATGATGTGATATTTTGCAGTGTTTATTTTTTATTTTATTTTTATTTATTCATGAGTCTAACAGCCTCAGGGTAGAAGCTGTTCCTCAGTCTAGTGGTTCTACACTTGATGCTCCTCAACCTCCGTCCTGAGGGGAGTGGGGCAAAGAGTGAGTGTGCTGGATGAGTGAGGTCTTTCATGATGCAGGTGGCTCTTTTCCTGCATCTGGAGGTGTAAATGTCTGTGATGGTGGGGAGACTGACTCCAACAGACTTCTGTGCAGCCTTCACCACTCTCTGTAGAGCTTTCCTCTCTTCAACTGTGCAGCCTCCATGCCACACGTTGATGCTGGAGCACAGGACGCTCTCCACTGCACACCTGTAGAACGAGGTGAGAACTGGGCTGCTCAGACCAGCACGTCTCAGCCGTCTGAGGAAGTAGAGCACTGAGCACCTGTCAGTGACTGAGCACCTGTCAGTGACTGAGCACCTGTCAGTGACTGAGCACCTGTCAGTGACTGAGCACCTGTCAGTGACTGAGCACCTGTCAGTGACTGAGCACCTGTGGAGGAAGTGGACGCGGGCACACCTTGGCTGCCGCTGCTCCTCGTACTTTTTGCTTTTTGAAGCCTTTTTTATTACTTTCTGCTGTTTTTTTTCACCGAGCCTTGTTGGACATTTCTACCTTTCTCGATTGCAGAGTGCGACAGGCGTAAAGCCTGTGTACAGCACCTGTACAAGCGGACGCAGACATTTCTACCTTTCTTTGAACCTTTCTACCTTTCTTTGAACGCAGAGTGCGACAGGCGTAAAGCCTGTGTACAGCACCTGTACAAGTGGACGCAGACATTTCTACCTTTCTTTGAACCTTTCTACCTTTCTTGAACACAGAGTGCGGCAGGCGCAAGCCTGTGTACAGCACCTGTGTGAACGGACGCGGACATTTCTACCTTTCTGTGATTAAGTTTTGTGTTTTAGTTAGTTAGTTTTAGAGCAACTGTCTTTTCTGACTGCGTTGTGGATCTGCAAACATTATAAGTTGCCGGTCAAAGCAGATGACCGCTTGTCCTGAGCCTGGGTCTGCTAGAGGTTTCTTCCTTCTAAAAGGGAGTTTTTCCTTTCCACTGATGCCATTGTGCTTGCTCAGGATGGGAGATCGTGGCGAAGCCAAGATTTGACTTGTTTGCTTGATTCATTAGATAGAAAACTTTCCTAGTCTAACCGGAATTTTAATAGTAGGGGCTGCTAGCTCGCGCTAGCTTCAACACGAATTTTAGCTTCGAGAACCACGTAGCTGCACTTAATTGTTCGCTTACCTGCTGCCTCTCTCAACTTCCTGTGTCCTCTGGACTGTTCTGGACTCTCTCCTGTACTCCTTCAAGGTAATGCTCGTTCGAGTTACATCTCTCTGCTTCTTGTATATCTTTCTCGGAGCCGTGGGCCTGCTGCTAGCGGCTAGCTCTGTGCTAGCCTCCACCAGCTCGTGGATGTTGACGTATTCCGCTTCGCAGTTGTTTGAACTTAACAACTGCTCCATTCCTCTTTCTATTTCCACCATCAAACAACTGGGACTTCTGCGTAGACCTCGTTACATCCATAGAAGCTCTCGAAAGAAAACTGTTTATTGTCAAGCGAACTCGGATTCGATTAGTGCTGTCTGGACTGAGAGACGTGTCGCACCTCGATGGCGTCATCAGACCGCTGCGTCTGTAGGCCTTTGTAGTCCTCTGCGCACGAAGTGGCGAGGAAAACGTGGAGTGGACTTCAGTCTGCTTAAACCGGTTCAAAAAGCTCCTATTCCAACTGGTATTAAATTAGAACTTTTCAATGTGCAGTCACTTTCCAACAAGTCATGTTTAATTCATGATCACATTCTGGAGAAGAACTTGGACCTCATGTGTCTTACAGAGACGTGGCACCAACCAAATGTGTTCAGTTCTCTGAATGAGGCGTGTCCCTCTGGATACAGTTATCTGCAGAGAGCCCGCAGCACTGGCCGCGGTGGTGGTCTGGCTGTAATCTACCGCAGTAATTTAAAACTGTCTCATCTGTCTTCTCAGGACTTTTCCTCTTTTGAATGTCTGGCTTTCAGCTTCAAAGCCCCACTCCTGATGAATGTTATATTAATTTATAGACCTCCCAAACCGCATGTTTCATTTAACTCAGAGATGCATGACCTCCTCACTTTTTTCTGCACCTCCCCTGTGAAGACTATTTTTCTTGGCGACTTAAATATCCACGTGGACAATTCTTCTTCACCTCTGGCAACAGATTTTAAGTCTCTTCTGGACTCTCTTAATCTCACTCAACATGTTGACGCCCCTACGCACAGCAGGGGGCATACTCTGGATTTGGTGATTACAGACACTGTACTCATCAATAACTTATCTGTATATGACCTGGGTGTCTCAGACCACAGGGTCATCTCCCTGGAAGTGCCTTCATCTTCGCCTGCTTCAAACCCAAAACGACCCATCCAGTTCCGTGACCTTAAAAACATTTCCCTTGATGTTCTGTCTGCTGATCTTCACACCCTGACCGCTGTCAATCATTCATCTGCAGATGACTCTGTGGATTACTACAACCAATCTCTTCGGGAGCTCCTGGACCTACACGCCCCCTTAAAGACAAGACTGGTGTCTTTCTCGCGCTCAGCCCCTTGGTACACTGATGAGCTGCGCAAGATGAAGGCAACTGGCCGTGCTATTGAGAGACGTGTAAAATCATCTGGTCTGTCTGTGCATAAGCAGGCATATAAAGAACATCAGAAAGCATACGCCTATTCTCTTAAAGAAGCACGCTCCAAATATTATTCTAACATCATCAACACCTGCCCTGGAAACTCTAAACAGCTCTTCTCCACAATCACTCGTCTGCTTAATCCCATTAAGCAAACTCTTGAGGACTCTGCTCAAAAATGCGACCTGTTTCTTTCATCTTTTAAAACCAAAGTTGACACTATCAGATCTCAGCTCCACAACCTCCCCGTTCTCAGTGTGCCACCCACCCGTCTGCATTCTGGGACCCTAAACAGCTTTGACGAAGTTGTTCAGAGTGAGGTGGAGGCCATCATCAAGAAAATGAAGCCTTCATCCTGTGCCCTGGATCCTTTCCCCTCGTCTCTCATAAAAACCAATCATTCTGCAATAGGCCCACTTATCACTCAAATAATAAATCAGTCTCTACAATCTGGTCATGTTCCACTGCCTCTAAAAACCGCCATCATTAGGCCTCTTCTGAAAAAATCTAATTTGGATCCCAACATTTTTTCTAATTACCGCCCAATTTCACACCTCCCTTTTCTGTCTAAAGTGCTGGAAAAAGCTGTTGCTGCTCAGCTGCAGGATCACCTACAACAACACTCTCTGTATGAGAAGTTCCAGTCTGGATTCAGGGCAGCTCACAGTACAGAGACTGCATTGCTGAGGGTTACCAATGATGTCCTCTTGGCTGCTGACACTGGCTCTCCCTCCATCCTTGTCCTCCTTGACCTCACTGCAGCCTTCGACACTGTGGACCATAGTATCCTCCTCCACCGTCTTCATGTGGAGGTCGGTCTCTGCGACACAGTCCTGGACTGGTTCAAATCTTTCCTCTCCAATAGGCTGGAATGTGTTAGTCTTGGCAACGCCACGTCCCAGACAGTTGGTGTCTCCTGTGGTGTCCCTCAGGGGTCAGTTCTGGGGCCCCTGCTGTTTTCCCTTTACATGCTGCCTTTAGGTCAAATTATTAATCAGTTCAACATTTCTTTTCACTGTTATGCCGACGATACACAGCTTTACATCAGGACTGGAGCATCCTCATCTTCCACCTTGTCATCTCCATCTTCACTCACTGCCCTCTCTGCCTGCCTGGAGGCAATTAGGGCATGGATGAATCAGAACTTTCTTCAATTAAACTGCTCCAAGACTGAGGCCATACTGATTGGCACCCCTCACCAGGTACAAACATCTCCTATAACAACACTTTCCTTTTCTGGACAAGACATCCCCCTCTCCACCTCTGTTACTAATCTTGGAATAAAAATGGACTCCAATCTTACATTTGAAAATCACATTAAGCATCTGTTTAAAACTTGCTTCTTCCATCTTCGAAACATCTCCAGACTTCGCCCATCCCTAACTTTTTCCGATGCTGAGAAGCTCGTCCATGCTTTTGTCTCCTCCAGGCTCGACTACTGCAACTCCCTGTTTATTGGAATCCCTGGCAAAAACCTTCAGAAACTTCAATATATTCAAAACAGTGCAGCAAGGATCTTGTTGAGAGTTCGTAAATTTGAACATATTACGCCCATTCTCCATAACCTTCATTGGCTTCCTGTCGCCTACAGAATTCAGTACAAAACTGCTCTCATTACACATCAATGCTTACATGGAGCTTCACCAGATTATCTGAAGGATATTCTTATTCCATACTCATCCACCCGCTCGCTGCGGTCACAGAACAGCAATCTCCTTCACATTCCGAGAACCAAATTAAGGACCATGGGAGACCGGGCTTTCAGTGTGGCTGCCCCCCGCCTGTGGAACTCTCTTCCTGACTGTCTAAGAGCCCCACAGTCTGTGGTTGACTTTAAGAGCGGCTTGAAGACCTTTCTTTTCGACCAAGCATACTCTACCTCCTCATGATTCTACTTTTGATCTTAGCTGATATTGTTATTGATTTTAATTGTTTTATTATTTGTTTTATTGACATTTAATTCTGTTGCTCCTTGTAGCACTTTGAGATTTTCATTAATGAAAAGTGCGTTATAAATTGAATTCATTATTATTATTATTATTATTATTATAGAGTCTCTGATGACCTTTCTTGATCAGGCTGGTGGTGTTGTTGCTCCAGCTGAGGTTATCATTCATGTGTACACCCAAGTATTTGTAGCTGGAGACCACTTCCACTGCAGACCCACCTATTTTCAGTGGTGCATGGTTGTGTTTGTTCCTTCTGAAGTCCACAATCATCTCCTTTATCTTCTTCACATTCATGTGAAGATTATTCTCTTTGCACCAGCTCTCCAGGTGTTTCACCATATGAAAGTATGTACAGTACTGTACATATATATTATTTCATGTCATTTAAGCGAAGGTTAATTTGGCAGCAATATTCATGACCAAATGTTACAGATGTAGTCGTTAACATGACCTGATTATTTATTGGAATTGTCACAGAGAAGTTGCTCATTTCCAGATGTGCTTAACATTTGAATGTGTTGTATTCGTATTATCAGTATGCTGAAGGACTACTAGCAGAGGAATCGTTGCTGTTTGCTAATGACAACTCTGCAGTGTGTTTGTACAGAAGACAGATTGCACTGTCACTGATCATGGAGAGCGGTATTTCTGTTAAATTATAAGTTCTCTAATGATTTTGTCTTACCCTTTTATGCAGTTAAATATAATATTGTCATTTATACGGTGGCCGAGGGGTGCAAACGCGCTGCAAAAACAGAACAGCACGCTGCAAAAAGAAAACGGCGTTCCAAAAGTTGAAACACGCATCAAAATGAAAACAACAGCGTTCCAAAAGTTGAAACACGCATCAAAATGAAAACAGCAGCTTTCCAAAAGTTGAAACACGCATCAAAATGAAAACAACAGCGTTCCAAAAGTTGAAACACGCATCAAAATGAAAACAGCAGCGCTCCAACAGATGAGGCGCACTGCAAAAGATAAGTCGCGCTCCCAAAAGAGGACGACCTGCAAATACAGAACGAGCTGCAAATAGAAAAGCCACAACGGAAGTGCTCCAGACCACTAGGGGCAGTCGAACAAAGAACAAATCATAAGCATATTATAGTTTTCGGAATGGCAATAGTTATTTGTGTATTTTAACTTGAAGAATGTTTTACACATCAAAACTGTCCCATTGTATTTGTTTTAATAATGTGCGATAGAGTGATAACGTATTGATGCTTGGTTGGCTTAGTGGTCTAACACAATGCCTCGAATGTGGGAGATCTGGGTTCGATTCCCGGGCTCGGAAATTTTTGTGGTATTAATTTTTTTTTTTTAAGCCTTTTGTTTTGGATAAATCGGATGGAATAGATAAATACATCTACATGTTTATTATTTGTTGTTGCTTGGTTTATGTTGTTGGCAAGACTTTTAGCTTGTTTTAGGTTGTTGCTGGAGGAGGCGTGACAACCCCCAACCTCCTCCCCACGCCTGCTGCCTAAAACAAACTAAAACTCTAGCCACCAACATAAACCAAGCAACAACAAAGAATAAACATGTAGATGTATTTATCTATTCCACCCGATTTATCCAAAACAAAAGGCTTTAAAAAAAAAAGAAATTAATACCACAAAAATTTCCGAGACCGGGAATCGAACCCAGGTTTCCCATATTAGAGGCAATGTGTTAGACCACTAAGCCAACCGAGCATCAATACATTGCCTCTCTATCGCACAGTCTTAAAACAAATACAACGTGATAGTTTCGATGTGTAAAATATTCTTCAGTAATAAATAAGTTAAAATACACAAATAACTATTGCCATTCCGAAAACTATAATATGCTTTATGATTTGTTCTTTGTTCGACTGCCCCTAGTGGTCTGGAGCACTTCCGTTGTGGCTTTTCTATTTGCAGCTCGTTCTGTATTTGCAGGTCGTCCCCTTTTGGGAGCGCGACTTATCTTTTGCAGTGCGCCTCATCTGTTGGAGCGCTGTTTTCATTTTGATGCGTGTTTCAACTTTTGGAACGCTGTTGTTTTCATTTTGATGCGTGTTTCAACTTTTGGAACGCTGTTGTTTTCATTTTGATGCGTGTTTCAACTTTTGGAACGCTGTTGTTTTCATTTTGATGCGTGTTTCAACTTTTGGAGCGCCGTTTTCTTTTTGCAGCGCGTTTGCACCCCTCGGCCACCGTACATTTATCATTAGATGACCTGAGTGAGTTGTGCCATCATTGTGGGGAGAAAACAACTGGTGGAGATGAAGAGCACAAGGGGATGAAAAAATGCAGTGGAAAGAAATCAATTGCCTGGGTAATTAATACAATAGAATATTGCCCTGTGATTTTTTTACAGTAATGCAATATTTTTGAGGGGATATAGACATTACTAATGCCTAAAAAAATCCAAGTAATGAAATCAATAACACTCACATTATTAGAGATCTAGCTTTACTAGTGTGAAAGGATATCCTGCTCTACCTTTCATGTCAGAGTTTGTGCTCAGAACATCTACTTAGAGAAGGGGATGTAAATATGACTTGTTTTTTTTAAATAAAACATTATTAATGGCTTTATATAAAATGTTATGCATTGCTGTTAGATATTCAAAGACAAATTAGTTATTACACTGTGTTAAAAATAATTCTTGGCTAATACAACCTCAACATTACACTCAGTGTTTGTAAAACTGAAATACTGTCAGTTTTATGTGAGCTTACGTCAATTACGTTCAGCAGCCAACCTGACTTAGTGACATTTAATGTGTATGTTGTGTCTAAGAACAGTAACTTTCTGGTAGTTAATTAAATTCCGTAAACTGGTCAATGACACACCTTGATGCAAACATGTAAATTGCAAACACATATGTCAGTATTTAAATAGACAAATCATACATATAATGTGAAGTTATATATCCTTGTCGAAACTTTGTTGTCCAGTCAGACACAAAGCTGTAATAATGGACAGCAGAGGTTCCCTATTCTCTGTAAAAGTCCTTTTTTTAAATTCATAATGTGTCATAAAGTTAAAGACAAAATAGTTGGGTTGGTTGAGTTATTTATTGTAGTAGTTTTCTGAAGCGTTTTCGACACATTCTTGTGAAGCTGAAGGACAACGCAATTTGCAAAAAAGATTATAATTTTGGTTTTCTTGAACATCTTTGGGCTTACTGAAAAATGAATAAATAAATAAATCCACCTCTGACCCACCAGTGCTCACATTTAGTGTACCAAAGACCTTCACCTTTACAAAAAATTACATGGCAGTCCTGTGTGCATGGTGTTAACTTAATTGACACCTACCATTTTGCAGGTTGAGGCAGCAAAGGGCACTATCCATGTGCTGCTTTAAAGTTCTTTTAACAAACCAATAAGATTAGAGTGCAGAACTTTGAAGAGTTGTGTTTAATTTTAATTATTGGTTTGATCAGCTATAGATTTGTGTGGTTGTAATGATTGGTATTTTTGATCTAGATTTTTGAACATATTCTTTGTCCTGTCGCTTCATTAAACATTGAATCTCCACTGACAGTAAGTGGTGGTACAAATAATGAATGTTTTCTTTAAATTTTCTGTTGAGCTTCCTTCTATAAAAAGTTTTTTTTTAAAGTGCATTCACTGTTGAGGGCATAAAACAATGGCCCTCATGCACGAACCGTTCGTACGCACAGATTTGTTCTTAAACTGTGCTTACGAGTGTTTTAGGATCATTTGTGGCATCCAACAATGTTTTCGTATCCTACGATTTTCTTCAGATACGAACAAAATTTACGAGTGGTCCGGACCTGTCGTATAATTTAGGAGCGTCAGTCTGCTGTCATCCAGACGGATCTTCTGCACGAATAACTTCATATTTCGTTATTTAGAAAATATTTTGGGTTTAAAAAAATCACGCACCATAATTATTCTTGACAATAGGTTATTCTGTTTGAATTAGAATTATAATTTTAAGTTTAATTTGTCTGGTGTGTCGCGCAGGCCGTGCGCTCCCCTTGGTCATCAAAGCCGCTCCTCATATTAACACCCAGGTACATAAAATTCCCATACACCGCCGCAGAACAAGTACGAATTAAGACTGATCTTGTGCCAAACACCATCGGAGCAATTGATTATTATGGTCATCGCGCACCTCCTGCTCATCGCGCACCTCCTGGTCATCGCGCACCTCCTGCTCATCGCGCACCTCCTGGTCATCGCGCACCTCCTGCTCATCGCGCACCTCCTGGTGCGCGATGACCAGGAGGTGCGCGATGAGCAGGAGGTGCGCGCATCATTTGTGCTGCAAAACATGTTGGCACGCATCTTGCAGCGTGGCATTTATTGTCCATCCATCTCCTGACCACCTCCTGTCCGTGCTGCGGCGAGATGTTTGTTTGAAGCCATTTTCAGATCAAACCATCTATTCTTGATTTCTGATACTGTACGACCCACGGGAGACAAAACATATGCACTACAATATTAATATGATGTTAACTGTAGTTTCGAGACAATTTAAAATGCTTCTGTTGAAAAACACATCCGACACTTGCGGGGGGGTGGGGGGTAGCGGTGCGCCACAGCTCTTCTGAATAAGTGAAACTATAATGTAACACAGTACACTAAAATTAAAGATATTTGACCATCCGACACTTGCGGGGGGGTGGGGGGTAGCGGTGCGCCACGGCTCTTCTGAATAAGTGAAACTATAATGTAACACAGTACACTAAAATTAAAGATATTTGACCATCCGACACTTGCGGGGGGGTGGGGGGGGGCAGCGGTGCGCCACGGCTCTTCTGAATAAGTGAAACTACACAGTTGTTTACACTAACATTAAAAATATTTGACCATCCGACACCTGCGGGGGGGGGGGTAGCCACAGCGCGACTGAGAGCAGATCTCCGAACGCGTGAAGTTCCTCCTTTTACTTCATGAGTTTGAATGAATGGACACTTCCTGCTGTCTGACAGCAGGAAGCTGTGGCCTTATATGGTGTTTTGAGGGGTGGGAATTATGTAAATAACCTTCACGTGTGCACGCGCAGCTGTTTAGGACAGGTGCGATTCATTAAATTTACGCACTGCATTTACACACGTTTCCTCAGGATAGAAGACTTTGTTGAATCTGACGTGGCATGTTCGTACGAACGCTTCGTACGAACAAAAGTAGGAGAAATTTAGGATAAAAATATGAACATTTTCGTGCATGGGGGCCAATGTTCATTCATTCATTCAACCTTTATTTAGTCACAAATCTGGGAGTGATAATGGATCCTTCCATGAAACTCAACAGTCATGTAAACATGATTGTCAAATCCTGTTTTTTCCAGCTGAGGCGTCTGTCTAAGCTGAAGCCCATATTATCAAAAAACAACCTGGAGACAGTGATTCACGCATTCATTACATCTAGGCTTGATTACTGCAATTCACTTCTGCTTGGCGTCAGTCAAGCCACCATTGCACGATTACAACTGGTTCAGAACGCAGCTGCCCGATTTTTAACCAGCACACGCAAAAGAGAGCACATTACACCAGTCTTGGCCTCCCTTCACTGGCTACCGGTTCATCTTCGAATCCAATTCAAAATTCTCATGTATGTCTACAAATCGCTGAACAGTCTCGCCCCCGCCTATCTCTCGGATCTGATACACCCATATGTCCCTCCACGTGCTTTGAGGTCAGAGGATCAGGTACTCTTAATAGTTCCAGAAACTCGCCTTAAGCGCAGGGGTGACAGGGCGTTCTCTGTAGCAGGCCCAAGACTCTGGAACGAGTTACCGCTGCTCATCAAACAGGCCCCCTCCCTCTCGGTTTTCAAATCCCGGTTAAAAACTCACTACTACTCCATTGCTTTCAATGCCAGCTGATTTGTATTGGATCGTTTTATTTATGATCTGCAATGTTTTTATGTTTTTCGTGTTGTACTTCATTGTCTGTGTTGCCTGTTGCGTGTTTGTTTGTCCAGCACTTTGGTGTGGACTTGTTCCTGTTGAAAGTGCTTTATAAATAAAATGGTATGGTATGGTATAGTCAGGTAAATCTCATTGAGCCTCGAGGGCTCATTTACAAAAGCGACTTGCTACAAACTAAAGAATGATGAACAGCAATGGTAGAATTTCCTTAAACAACAAACAACAGAAAAAAAAAACAGGAGAGAAATAGAAAGTGAAATGCAAAGTATCAAAACTAGCAAAACACCACAAGGTAGATGTATAAAATCAAAAACAAGAACATGTCTGCAATGGTTTTTGCCAGGATTCCAAAATATTCTTAAAACCATTTAGGGAGGTCAGGGCCGAGAGCTTCAAATCTTTTTGTAAGATATTCCAGGAAGCAGGAGCAGAGTAGGAGAAGGCCCTTTTTCCAAGTTCAGTCCTCACTGACGGAACACTGCAGGTAATCATGTCCTGAGAGCGCACACTGTAGCTGCACTCACGCAAAGACATGTAGGAGGAGATGTATGAGGGCAGCAGACCAAGAAGTGATTTAAAGATGAAAATGTACCAGTGGAAGAGTCTGCGTGAGGTTAATGATGTCCAGTTAACCAGTGAATACAGGGTGCAGTGGTGGGTACGATAATCACAGCCAGTTATGAATCCCATGTGAATGTGAATCCCAAAAGATGTACTTTATATTATGTATGTAAGTGAAATTACCCCATGAACACAATGGACAATTGTATTTCATTATTATTGCATTTCCTCCCACAGATCCAGTGTGATGTTTGTGACCGGTGGTATCATGGCACGTGTGTCGCAAATCCGGACCCCAGCAAAGCTTACGTCTGTTGCGAATTCAAAAGGTTGAAGGAAGCTCTGAAACGAATGTGCAAATTTTATGTAGGTTTATTGTACATATAAGAATAAACCTTACAGCAGACAACAGACCTGACTCCAACACAGTCCACACACACATCTTCGAAGGCGGACCACGGTTTTATACCTCTAGATGACGTCATCGCCTCGTGGGACCAATCCTGGAACCGAACCGCCTTGGAACCGCCCTAGAACTTCCCCTACTCTGTGAGTGATCCGCCTCTCAGCCAACAAGCTATCAGCTTCATATGTCAATCATCCAGTGTTATGTCTGTGTATGTGCAGGCGTGTAACTGTTCCCTAGTGAAAACAAAGCCCGAGAGAAAAACGTTCTGCCTAGTGTCACATTTCACATTATAAGGCAGAATTAAGTGAATACAAATAATGGAACATAATGGGTGTAATGCAATACTGATAGAAATATATTTCAATTCCCCTTTTGACATGACAAACATCATGTCAACAAAATCCTATATGTTCTATGTGAGAATGCAATTAAAAACTTGATACACATTGGAAATCTCTAACATTCCCTCCCACAGCAATATTACATCTAAGTTACCCACCCAGAATATAAATCCCTTATATAAAAATAAGCATCAATACTAATTGGTAACAAAAACTACGTAAGAAAATATACGGTAACCGTCAGAGCTTATATGCTGGAAACGCAATAGAAAACTAACAATCTAAAAAATAAATGTAACAAAAAGCAAAGAAATCAACCAAAAACAAAGAATAAAAATAAAATAAACAAAACAACAAATAAATGTAATAAGAAATAAACAAAACAAACGGAAAAAGTAATAAAGAATAAACAAAAACAAACAACAAATAAATGCAATAAGAAATAAACAAAATAAACAAAACAACAAATAAATGTAACAAGAAATAAACAAAATAAACAAAACAACAAATAAATGTAATAAGAAATAAACAAAACAAACGGGAAAAGTAATAAAGAATAAACAAAAACAAACAAAAATAAACAAAAATAAATGTAAAAATGAAACCATAAAACAAATAAAAATAAAAACAAAACAATAAAATGAAGCGGACTGTCCCTCCTATCAAATATCACGCCTCAACAGGGTATATGCAGGAATAATGAAGTTAAATTCAATACCTTTAAAAAGGCGTCCAATAAAAAACAACTGGACTTTAATCAGACCTTATAAATTCAATACTTTCTCAAAAACCCTTAAATTTCCCAAAATTTGATTTATCAACTCTTAACAACTTCAAAACATTGCATATACTCTGCTCCATTTCTGGTATGTGTTAACCTTAGCAAAGAATCTAAACTATGCTTTAGCCAAGTCAGGCCATCTCATCTTCATCATCATAGACACCTGTGAGGAGAAAAACCCTACACTACTCTGTTGACTAGTCTGATATCTGAGAAAAGCTCAACTGCTCTTATTCAGAGATGTCTGTGATAAGGGCTAAGACCACATTCAGAAAATTAACACTAAACCTATGATTAATCTAATCAGAACAGAAAACACAAAAATCCTTCCATAACCTGTCAAACTCAATTATCTTATTCACATCCATTTCCTATATATATATATATTATTCTCTGTACCAGAATGTTCTACCACAAACATTTCCTATCAGTAAAATTCACCGCTAGGCTACTCTTAACAAAGTGCAGCTAAAATGTATCCTCCAAAACATTTCTAATTACTGTATCGTTCAAATCTAAGAATCAAAATTGATAAAACTAAATTATATCTATAGAAAAATAGTGAGAACCCTGTACACCTTTCTCAAAAATCTATCAACACACAAAAATCTATCAACACACAACTATTGTACTGCACATTCACCAAGCACAAACACATATATATAGTCAAATTAATCTCTCTGTAACATTCACATTCTGTCTGACTCATCCATCTCAACAACCTTCAATCCTTTCTGGACCTCCTGGATCAAACTCACAGTCATACTTCACAGGCATAAGAATAACCATATGTATCCTTTCAACATATGGTGTAAACAACAATTGAGAGGTTTCAACAAATAATGAGAAAATCTTGGCATATATTAGTGATTAGTTGGTTAGTTTGTTAGTTAATGTGATTAGTTCTGCTCTGCTGCATGTTCCACCTGTTAACCTGTAAGATAAATAAATAAAAATGGTGCAGGGAAATAGATTTTCCCTTCATTGGTTACACTGCAACATTAAGCATTCATTCAACATTAATTAATCTGCTGAAAAGGGGAGGAATGTAAACCCAGTTATGGTAAGGTTTCTCTGCTTGTCCATCACAGCTGTGGAAATGTGATTGTAAAGTGCATTTCCCCTTTTCAAATATAAATTATTCACAATTTTATCTTACACGTTCTGTCACAGGGCTGACAGATCATCAGCAGTCCAGATTTGACCTGTAAATGAAAAATAAGAAAAAGTCAGCACTAAATCTGTATAAATTACCCCAAACATTCAGATCCAACCTGTTTTTAGGCACTTATTAAAATGATGTTTTATAACTTTATCAAATGTATAACTGTTTCCAGCTCTCATCACTGTATGAAGAGTTAAAACGTTGATCTAATTAGTTATTTGAAATGGTGTGTTTAACTATACAGTATGTTTGTTATTCGTCATCCCCTTTTTGAAACAGGAGGTAAACAAAAAACATCCTGTTACAAATAAAATAATGGAAGCTCATAACACAAACGTCATCTGTACTGCAGGTGGAAATACTACAAGAAAGAAAAAATAAAAACTCAAAACATCCGAACCCAACCAGTAGCATCAGACGTAATACTTCAACCATAAGACACATCCCCCATTAGACACATGTCACACCACCACGACATCCTATGTCAACTTCTTCTTCAACATAACCTCTACTCCATCTCCTCCGCTATCCACACCATAGTAAGAGAGCTTGAATCCTGCTCCAACACCGTGAGCCTTGCTGCCCTTCCACTCGGTCTCCAGGACAAAGAAAACATTTACCTTCCTTCTCTGCATCATGCCAGCAAACTCTCTACCTATGCCTGTCAAAAAGGTGAGGAAAAAGAAAAGAAAAAGACAAACACACATCCAAAAAGGAACGCAACAGGTGCCCATATCGAACAACTGTACTGAGAGTACGTGAAGGATAAAACAAAAACGTGTGTGGCCATGCAGGTCACGTGTCAGTGAGATCTGTACATGTATGTATGAATAATGAGTGTGCGTGAGGTTCTACCATAGCAAAGAATACCGATCATGAAAAACTGTAGTTATCGAACCACCACCTGAAGATCACATGGTCAGCTGACACATCAGCCAGGCTGCTATGTTTGGTAGTGACGTGTCGCAGCTTGACTTTCACTTGTCATGAGTTCTCCAGCCCCCATAGGAGATGTCAAGAGTTCAGCAGTGGGTGCAGACCACAGTCCATAGACTTGAGGTGAAACTGGTGCAAACGTAAAACTCCATGTAACAGTTCAGGCACGAGTCATGACAGCTTGCGGCTTTAGCTGAACATGATGCATGTTGGCAGTCCAGTGCATTTTCAGTTCAGTGCAGGTGGTGACAGCTTGCAGCTCAGCCGAACACAACGCAATTCGACAGTTCAGTGCAGTCCAGTGCAGGTGCCAACAGGAGTTGTTAGCAAAACCTAGCTTCAATGACAGCACAACATGTGATCTGTCCAAAAATGGTGTTCAACACTAGAGAGTCATGATGCAACCACTCCATGCTATGGTTGAGGAAACCTAGGTGTATGCAAACGAGTAATGTTGTAGGGTGAGGAATAAAATTGTAAATTGAGAGCTGCATATCTGTGTATAAGTGAAATTACTGTAGAAAGAATTAACTGCTAACCAAACGTCCTCATGGAACACCTGCAACGTTCACTGATCAGACGTCAAGCTGAAGTCCTCAGAAAACACCTAAATAAAGTCACCCCCTGCAGTATGTCAGCTGTGTGAAGACTCCCTTCCAGACTCTGTCAAGCAGGTCAGAAGGTCAAGGCAGAACGATCCTGCAGAACAAACAAGCTGCAGTCCTCCAAGAAAGAAAAAAAAAAATACACATATAAAAAAACAAATAAATAAAATAAAAATAAACCACCAAAGTACTCCAAACCACAATTACACAGGCCCTGTTCATATGTCATTAAACATGACCTGCA
The DNA here is from genome assembly GCA_038048925.1 of Garcialebias charrua. Lineage (NCBI taxonomy): Eukaryota > Metazoa > Chordata > Actinopteri > Cyprinodontiformes > Rivulidae > Garcialebias > Garcialebias charrua. The sequence goes on along the minus strand of JBBPBX010048605.1, from coordinate 4,797 downwards.
CCCCACCAGGCTGAAGTGATGAGAACTGGAAACGTAACAATTAATGGCGTGAGATCAACCCTGCATGTACTCCTTTAGGCAACATGTTCACGGGAACCTCACCTATAAAAATCAGAAATGTGCCTTTAACACTGAGAGTGAAAAGCACATATCTGCAAAAAATACAGTACTGCATAGGTCAGCGTGTTTAAAACAAAAGTCACAGCAACAGAAAATAAAAAACAAACCGTGTAATAACCCAACTTTTAACTGGCAATTAACTAACTACTTTACCTGGAGTTTTCTTCCAAAGCTGCACTGAAGTACACACTAATAAACAGTAACTTTTACAGTCCCAGCCTGAGCTGATTAAGTTGTAAAACTCCCTGTTATCAGCCGAAAACCTTTGAGGCAGACCCACTAACTGTAGGTGCAGAACCAGAACCAAGTGACAACTCACTCAGATTTATGGATGAAAGAGGCCTCTATGCCGTGCAGGTTCACAGGCACGTAGGGGAGGAGGGGAGGAGATGTCTCCTTCCCAGAACCTCTCCCCCCTCATGTCAGGCACGAACAGGAGAGTGTTATCTTGTTAGAAGCCATAAATCTGAATCCTAGCCAGCAGCTTGCATCTGCGAAACTGCTCTGTGCACGGCTGCTCAGAGAACAAACAGCAGCTCCAAGCCGGTCCCTGGACCAGAACCTCCAGAGGCCATCTGCGGCAGGGGGGAGGAAGGGGGGGGAAGGGAGGAGGGGAGCCCCATCTGCAGGAACCGCAGCAAATCAGTGGGGGAGACCGGCCGTGTGACAGCTGCATGTGCGAAACTGCCCTGTGCATGCTCCTCAGAGAAGGTTTCTGGCTCCCTGACTTTAACACTCACAAATGCAATAAATGAGAATAAAAATGAAAAGAAAAAATCTGTCCCTGTTGCCTTGTTTGCGTGTATACCGCACCTTCCGGAGTACAGGTCGCAAGCCTCGAATAAAAAGAGAAAAGAAAGCAAAAAAAATAATAAAAAGATAAGAAAGTTATCTTAAAAATGGGTGCGACCTATACAGTGGAAAATACGGTAATCGACTTTAACGGGGAAGGGGAGGAAAAATGTGACTCTTAACAGCGATCACAGCCCCGGCTGTGACCTAATCACACGCACGGCAACCTGTGACCCCGGAGCGGCAATCCACTCTGAACGGCAAAACCATGCGTCGGATGAAAGCCCTGTGACTCGACGGCGACAGATGCCCGGAGTTCACGATGAAGCCTCGACCCCACAGTTTCCCGGAGTCCAAAGGAAAAGTGTCTCCCAGCCGACAGGCCGGAGCTCAGAAGAGGGATGTGGGGGAAGGGCAAACAAGGCACTCGTAAATTATCCCTACGCGTGTGTGGGACTTATGTGCTCTTCACCTTACTTACATGTACAAAAACCGCCAAAAAAAATGCACATTCAAATGAAATACCAACAGTAGTTCACGTTTTTTTTTTACTTTTAGCTGCTAACATTATAAAACACTGGCCCACCTCGAGACAAACAGCCCTCAGTCAACAAATAATTTAGTGTGTCCAAACGCAGACGTTTTGTGTTAAGAGGAATTCTGCTCACCTCTGTGAATCACCGGCTGTTGACTGCGCGCGTGCTCGTCTCTGTCGGCGGTGGGGGGGGGGAACCCTCCAAATCATCTCTCGTTTCAGACGAAACTGCAAACCCCTCAGCGTCGGTGGTCACCAAATTGTTGCGAATTCAAAAGGTTGAAGGAAGCTCTGAAACGAATGTGCAAATTTTATGTAGGTTTATTGTACATATAAGAATAAACCTTACAGCAGACAACAGACCTGACTCCAACACAGTCCACACACACATCTTCGAAGGCGGACCACGGTTTTATACCTCTAGATGACGTCATCGCCTCGTGGGACCAATCCTGGAACCGAACCGCCTTGGAACCGCCCTAGAACTTCCCCTACTCTGTGAGTGATCCGCCTCTCAGCCAACAAGCTATCAGCTTCATATGTCAATCATCCAGTGTTATGTCTGTGTATGTGCAGGCGTGTAACTGTTCCCTAGTGAAAACAAAGCCCGAGAGAAAAACGTTCTGCCTAGTGTCACATTTCACATTATAAGGCAGAATTAAGTGAATACAAATAATGGAACATAATGGGTGTAATGCAATACTGATAGAAATATATTTCACGTCTGTGCAGCTTGCTTTGAGGAATCTTCAGTTTAATGGCCTGCCTTTTGGGCCTGCCTTTTGTTTAGCCATTTCTTCATTTTATGGTTTAAATCATAATTTTTTTCAAAGTTCTTATTAAAAGAGGGAAGTAAACGGTTCAATATTTTATTAGCATATAGCTTTCAAACTTCTGATGGTGTTAGCTGGATACTTTTATTGTTGTAAAGTGTATTGCATATAGCTAACATAATTTGTTTTAATGATGTTTGTTGTATTAAGAAATTTCAGTAAATGCTTTGAAAACACAATTCAAGTATTACTTTTTATTTACTTAGAGGAAGTAAAGAGTCAGCAGAAACAGTTTGGTTCAAGTATTGTTTTTCTATAAGTTTCAGAGTGGTCACAATATATATGACAAGTGCTACCATATTTTGTGACCATCTATATATTAATAATACTCATGATGTAAGTGGCCAGATGTAAATTTTTATTCCTTAGAGGAAGTAAAGAGTCAGCAGAAACAGTTTGGTTCAAGTATTTATTGTTTTTCTATCCACAGTATTCCTACATCCCATGATGCTTTGCGCGAAATGTGCACACGACTTCCGGTTGACCGGAAACACCGTTTGTTTACATGCGAGTAATACAGTTGAAGACAGTCCAAACTTTGTTGTTTTAGTTCATTAAAAATGTGGGAACACCACTCGTTTTGTTAAAAGAGGAGGGACAAATAAAAAGAAATTACAGATGTTACCTGATCGCGCAGACATAATTTAAAAATAACGCGTTTGCTCCGGCCTCTCGGCTAAGGTTTATTAGCAGCTATCTCGGCTAAAGATACCAGTCGCGTCTGAGATCTATCGTTTTAAGACAGTAAATCTTCCAAAACTCTCATTAATAAACCCTCCCCGACTAAAAAGATGTTACCTGATCGCGCAGACATAATTTAAAAATACATAAATAGCGAACGCGTTTGCTCCGGCCTCTCGGCTAAGGTTTGTTAGCAGCTATCTCGGCTAAAGATACCGGTCGCGTCTGAGATCTATCGTTTTAAGACAGTAAATCTTCCAAAACTCTCATTAATAAACCCTCCCCGAATAAAAAGATGTTACCTGATCGCGCAGACATAATTTAAAAATACATAAATAGCGAACGCGTTTGCTCCGGCCTCTCGGCTAAGGTTTATTAGCAGCTATCTCGGCTAAAAATACCGGTCGCGCCTGACATATATCATTTTAAGACAGTAAATCATCCAAAACTCTCATTAATAAACCCTCCCTGAATAAAAAGAAATTACAGATGTTACCTGATCGCGCAGACACAGCCATAGAGAAGGATGCAGGAACACTCTTTCTTTGTTTTGGGTCCGTGTTGAAAACACTGTTGTTTTAGCCAAAGATTTAGCTTGGTCCGGTTGTTGGTGCAGCCGCGAACAGCACAGCAGGTACCTGAACCCCGGTAGGACATTTCAGTAAACGTTCCGTTTAAACAAAAGCTGTGTTTGCTCCGATAAAATGAATGAAAATAACTTTCAAAAACACCCGCGATCCATACTCGCCTATGGAATAAAGGCACTTCCGGTGTCGGACAGGAAGTACAATGCACATTCGCTTCTACAGTGACACCCCCAAGAATACTGTGGATAAGTTACAGAGTGGTCACAATATATGACAAGTGCTACCATATTTTGTGACCGTCTATATTTTAATAATAATCATTATATAAGTGGCCAGATGTAAATTTTTATTCCTTAGAGGAAGTAAAGAGTCAGCAGAAACAGTTTGGTTCATATTTCCACAATGATCATGCTATTCCTGGTCAGATCTTGCTTTTTATTTGTTGGTGGAAGGAGAGAATCAGCAGAAAAAGTTTGATTCAACAAAGACCTCGGTTTGCTCGGCTTTTTCCTTCATTTTCCTTGTCTCTCTCTCTTCCTCCCTCCCTCCATCTTTCTCTCTCGCTCTCTTCTAAAGCTTACGTTAAAGCCTACATTTTTAGCGTAGCATTTTCTTCTTGGAGGCCAACTGTGGCAAAGTACGGTGCAAAAACGCAACACTGCCCCCTATGGTCACAATATATGATAAGTCACAGGATATGGTGTAACACCGGGTTTTGAAATAACCTCAGAGACGCTGCTCGTCCTGCAAACATTTGGAGCGGCGTGGACACACCCACGCCACGAGACAGAAGAGGGAGCGGAGGATTTTTACGCAGCACCTGCTTGTGTGCTGCTGACCGTTCTTGGATTTTATAATTGTTTTTACTGAGTTCTTTTACCTGTCATTTATTAGAAGTTTGCGCATTTGTCTTCTCTTTTGTTTAAATTATTTATTTCATTTTTTATCCTGCAGATTATTGGCGAGGTGCGTGTGGCCTGGATGGTGACGTCTCCTTTTGTGTGATTGCAGTCCCAAGCACAGACAGGTGGAGGGATTCAACCAGTGTGTGTGCGTGCGTGTGTGTGAGTTCACGGGTGTTTGTATTGATTTTAATTTAGGAGCCTCCCATCCAGGACCTGGGTAAGCCTCGCCAACTGTGCTTTTTAGTTTGTGCTTTTCTTTCTTATTCTTTTAGCTACAGACGGGCATCCCTCTGCTTTTACTTTGTTTTTAATAAATTATCATTAACTTGGAACCTTGTCTCTTG
>JBBPBX010048604.1:6634-18376 GCA_038048925.1 Garcialebias charrua | reverse complement strand
CTCCCCAGCAGGCAACGCTAATCCAAAAATTAGTTCCGCAATTTCAAAAGCGCTTACCGGTATGTATTAGCAATGCTAGCGGAAGCTAATGCTAACACGCTAACGTGCAAATGGCGAACTACTTTTTTTAATCCAGCAGGGAGACAACTCGACTCGCTCCTTCATCTTTAAAAACTGTGTTAGGATAGGCTAAGTGCTTGGTGACTGTACAGTACTGTACATTTATTCATTTATAAAAATAAAAAAAAAAGTAACTTTTTTTTTAATGAGATGCATATTCGTAAGAGCGTTCGTAAGTCGGGGACTACCTGTAATCTCAAAACCTGTGAACGAGTCGCGACTCATTTACTTTAATCAAACCAGAGGCCCTGCGCCAGACCAACCTGACCATGAAAGAGCGCTTCGAGGGTCTGACGGCGTGGCGGGAGAAGCAGCGGCAGGAGCGGGACTTCCTGGAGAGCCGTCTGGAGGAAGCTCGGAGCCGCATGGAGGCGCTGACCCTGGAAAACCAGGAGCTGAGCAAAAAGCTGGAGGAGGCCGGCGGAGACGCAACAGGATGTGAGGTGAGGCTGCGCTGATGACTGTTGGGACTTCTGTCCAAACGTGTAGCACGCTAACAACCGTGTCGTCCAATCAGAGCGCGGGGCTGGTGGTCCTGCGGTCTCAGGTGGCCCGTCTGCAGGCCGAGAAGAACGACCTGGTGGCTCTGAACTCTGAGCTGCAGCTGAAGGCCGAGCAGGACTCCAACAGCGACTCGTTCATCGAGGTCATCAAAGTGTCGGTGAGGACGTTGATTAACGCGCAGCTCGCTCCGGCTCGGAGGGAGATCTCGGATGTAACAAACGTCTGTCCCGACCCAGGACGGAGGCGTGGAGGGCGTGAACGAGGCGTGCGGCGCAGAGCGCAGCAGACGTCCAGATCTCAGCATGGTGGCGTCCCGTCTGGACAGCGAGGGCGTGACGGTCAGTCAGCTGCTGCACTGTCTGAGGAACGAGACGCAAAGGTGCGAGCAGCTGGAGGCGGAGCTGCAGGCCTGCGCTGCCAGGTAGAGGAACAGTCGCAACACGGCCGTCCTCTGAAGTTACTGTACAGGGGCTGGTCATAAAATTAGAATATCATGAAAAAGTTTATTTGTTCCATTCAAAAAGTGAAAATTGTATATTATATTCATTCATTACACACAGACTGATATATTTCAAATGTTTATTTATTTTAATGTTGATTATTATAAATAACAACTAATGAAAACCCTAAATTCAGTATCAAAGAAAATTAGAATATTACTTCAAGACCAATTAAAAATATATTTTTAAGAAATGTTGGCAAACTGAAATGTATGAACATGAAAAGTATGAACATGAAAAGTATGAGCATGTAAAGCACTGTATACTTAGTTGTTGCTCCTTTTACCTGGATTACTGCATCAGTGCAGCTTGACATGGAGTCTTATCAGTCTGTGTCACTGCTCAGGTATTATGAGACCAGGTTGCTCTGATAGTGACCTTCAGCTCTTCTGAATTGTTGGGTCTGGTGCGTCACATCTTCCTCTTCACAATACACCATAGATTTTCTACGGGGTTAAGGTCAGAAGAGTTTGCTGGCTGTTTGGTGTCAGTCAGACCACCATCTGGTCCAGAACACAGCAGCCCAATTTTTAACCAGTACAGGCAGAAGAGAGCACATTACACCAGTCTTGGCCTCCCTGCACTGGCTCATCTTTGAATCCAGTTCAAAATTCTCCTGTATGTCTACAAATCGCTGAACAGTCCCCCCCCCCCATCTCTGATTTGCTACACCCGTATGTCCCACCACGTTCTCTGAGGTCAGCGGACCAGTTACTTCTCACAGTTCCAGGAACTCGTCTTAAACGCAGAGGTGACAGGGCCTTTTCTGTAGCAGGCCCAAGACTCTGGAACGAGTTACCTCTGTTTGTCAGACAGGCCTCCTCCCTCTCGGTTTTCAAATCACGTTCAAAGACCCACTACTATTCCGTTGCTTTCAACACCAGATGATCTGTGTTTGGTCGTTACTGTATATTTATTATCTGCAATGATTTTATGTCTATAGTCTGTTTTTTTGTACCGTACTTCATTTTGTATGTTGCCTGTGGTTTGTTGGTTTGCACAGCACTTTGGTTGGCCTTGTCGCTGTTTTAAGTGCTCTATAATAAAATGGTATGGTATGGTAATTAAGAACAGGGATACCATGGTCCTTAAACCAGGTACTGGTAACGTTGGCACTGTGTGCAATGTCAAGTCCTATTGGAAAATGGAATCTGCATCTCCATAAAGTTGGAGCAGCAGGAAGCAGGAAGTGCTCTAAAACTCCCTGGTAGATGGCTGCGTTGACCTTGGACCTCAGAAAACACAGTGGACCAAGAACACAGATGACATGACACCTCAAAACATCGCTGACTGTAGAAACTTGACACTGGACCTCAAGTCAACGTGGATTCTGTGCCTCTCTCCTCTTCCTCCAGACTCTGGGACCTTGATCTCCAAAAGAATTGCAAAATTTACTTTAATCATAGAACATTACTTTGGACCACTCAGTAGCAGTCCCAGGCAAGATGCTTCTGACACTGTCTCTTGTTCAAGAGTGGCTTGACACAAGGAATGTGACAGCTGAAACCCATGTCTTGCATATGTCCGAGCGTGGTGGTTCTTGGAGCACAGACTCCAGCTGCAGTCCACTCTTTGTGAATCTCACCCACATTTGGAATGGGTTTTGTTTCACAATCCTCTTAAAGGTGTGATTAACCCTATTGCTTGTAGACTTTTTCTACCACATCTTTTCCTTCCCTTCGCCTCTCTAATAAAGTGCTTGGACACGGAGCTCTGTGAACAGCCAGTCTCTATAGCAATGACTTTGTGTCTTGCCCTCCTTGTGCAAGTTGCCAATGGTCGTCTTTTGGACAACTGTCAAGTCAGCAGTCTTCCCCAGGATTGTGTGGCCTACAGACCTAGACTGAGAAACCATTTAAAGGCCTTTGCAGGTGTTTTGAGTTAGATGATTAGAGTGTGGCACCAGGTGTCTTCAATATTGAACCTTTTCTCAATATTCTTAATTTTCTGAGATAGTGAATTTGGGATTTTCATTAGTTGTCTGTTATAATAATCAACATTAAAATAAATACATGTTTGAAATATATCAGTATGTGTGTAATGAACGAATAGAATATAAAAGTTTCACTTTTTGAATTGAATTACTGAAATCAACTTTTTCATGATATTCTAATTTTATGACCAGCATCTCTAAATGTCTTTTATGAGAGACTGTTGGCAAAACCACTTGAGGTTGCACATAAAAGTATTTTTAAGGTTTGACCAAAACAGCTGCACCACAAGCGATAGGCAGTCCTTCGAGGAGTTCTGCACCTTGAATCCTTAACTTTTGTCGTTTCATTCAACAGAATCCAAAAGCTGGAGCAAAGCAAGAGTGGAGAGGAGGAGTCAACCCAAACAGAGACTGAGGAGAGCTCTGAGAAGGTGGAGACGAATACTGTATTTGAACAGATTCAGTCGATGTGTCCTTCATTTGGTTTTCGTCTGTAATGCTTGTGTGGCACCGGCTTCAGGGGGCGTCTGAGGTGGAGAATCTGAAGTCTCAGGTGTTGACACTCTTCAAGGAGCTGCAGCAGGCCCAGAGCAAGCTGGATGAAGCTGAAGGCATGAAGAAGAACCTGCAGGACAGGTTAGACCTGCCACCTCAGCCCATTTGCATGAATCAGCATCAGGACGGTGCAGACTTTCAGCACATCTGGGTTTTTCTGTTGTTTTTCTTCTTTTTGTGGGGCAGATGTCGGGAGGTGGAGCAGGATGTAGTGACCTTGAAGGCTCAGCTGGTGGACAAGCAGGCCGTGCAGTCGGAGAACGACCGGCTGAAGCTGCAGCTGGGCAGCATGCAGGCCCAAACGCAGATAGAGCAGAGGAAGGCTGACGAGGACAGGTCAGAGGTCACGCACGTCCAAACTGGCACTGAACATCTTGACTACGTTTGCTCACGAGCAACACGAGAGGAGAAAATCTAACCTTCTTTTCTGACAGGAACAACCTGGCTCAGCTAAAGGATGCATACACCAAGCTGTTTGAAGACTACAACGAGCTGCAGGAGGAGCAGAGGAAGAGAGAGGTGGGTTCAGATCGGGCTCAGTTCTGCTGAACGACAGGTAACAAGACAGGATTAGAAGTGTGAGTTCTCCTGTGTGGTTCTGCAGTCCCAGCTGGTGGACAGGGAGTTGGTGGCTGATATGCAGGAGCGTCTGACTGCTGCAGAGGAGGCGCTGGCTGTCAAACAGAGCAGGATCGACGAGATGAAGCAGGAGATGTACCAGAAGGAGAAGGAGCTGGAGACCATCTCTGTCTTCCAGGCTCAGGTGAGCAGACTGACCAAAGGGCTCACGTTGAAAGTCTAGTTGGTCTTCTTTTAACTTCTTTTGTACTCCGGCAGGCGGAGGTCTACTCCTCGGACTTCTACGCGGAGCGAGCGGCACGAGAGAAGATCCACGAGGAGAAGGAGCGCCTGTCTGCTCAGCTGGAGTTCATCAAGAAGCAGAACAGTCAGCTGCAGGAGGAGATGGACTCTCTGGGCCGGTACGAAACCTCACCAATGAAGAGCTCACCATTCAGTTGAGCTGCTCTCGACTGAGAGAAAGAAATTATTCACGTTTGTCCCTGAGGAGAGTTCATGAAGGTCGATGTGTGTGGACAGCTGCAGAACTGAATGCCGCTAAAACGAAAGTTACATATGTAACTATGGTTTTATGAATCCCGGATGACTGCCAGAGGGCGTTTCTTAAGGCACTGAATGTTCCCTTTGCGCATGCGCTGTTCCGAGTAATAATATCATTATAAAGCTGAAAATGTGCCAGCTTCAACGGTTGGTTACAATTAGAGTGGGATAACACCTTGGTACAAATGTAGTGTTTGGCCACAAGGTAACATCCAAGCACTCAGGACACCACCTGAGACATGAGGGGCAGATAAAAAGAGCATGCAGCTCGCCAAAACCTCTTTGCTGAGGCAATAGCCAGCAGAAAGGCCATCTTACATGAAAACCACTTGAGGTCCGCTTGCGTCAGAGGCTCGAACGGAGGGCGGCACAGGGCATCGATAACCAAGAGCAAGTCCCAACTTGGTGTTAGTGTAGCTGTCAGCAGGTGCAACCTACGGGCACCACGCAGAAAGAGAGAGACTAGATTGTGGCTTCTCAACATACGGCCATTGATACCGGCGTGATTATATGTTATTGCCGCTACATAGACCTTAAGCATCAAAGGAGAGCGACCCTTATCAAGGAGAGGCTGGAGAAACTCCAGAATGGTGGGTACTGTACAGTAGACTGGATCCTCATTGTGATCAGAACACCCTGGGGAAAACAGACACCACCTGTTTTTGTACTACTGACGAGTAGAGACAGCTGCTGTCCTGGCCTTGAAGTGGCCACACCCACAGCTGAAGACATTGAGGATTGGGGTGCCATAGCAGTCCCCTCAGCTGAGACAACAAGTCCCTCCTGGTCAGAAGACTCCATAGGACGTCCTGCCATAGACCACGTAGCAGTGGGAACCATGGCCGTGCTGGCCAATATGAGGCCACGAGTAGCATCCTGTAGCCCTCAAGGGCTCTGTGAAGGATTGGCCAAATCAGAAAGAGGGGTGGAAAGGCATATAGAAGGACCCTTGGCCAAGAATGGACCAACGCGTCCTGGCCCAGCGCACTGGAAGCCCCCATAAGGAAGTATCCTAGAGGACACTGAGTAGACCCTTTGTCGCAGCCATGTCTACCTCTGCCTGACCAAAATGGTCCCAGGTCATCAGCACTATGTCGCTGTGGTAGGACCACTCTCCCAGAGCAGACCCCTGGCGGGAGAGGAAGTCTTACAATCTGACTGTGTCGCCCTGGTAAGTATGTCGCCTGCAGGGTGGACAGACGAGGAGAGGCCCATTCCAAGGGCGCTTTGGATACTCTCAGAAGCTGTGCTGACCCAGTGTCTGCTGGTGGTTGATGTGGTAGACAATAGAGGTGTTGTCCATCTGAATGAGAGCATGTCCTTCTTCCAGGTGGGGCAGGAAGTATCTGAGTGTCAATGCATTGCACGCAGCTCCAGCTCATCTGTGGTTGGAGCGGTCCTTTGACCCCAGCGACCCTGAATCGCTCTAAGTTGCCACACAGTGTTTAATCCCCTGGAACTGGAATCTGTCTTGCCCACTTCCCTGTGGCACACTACCACTCCCATGTGGACACCCCTGGATGGATAGTCTTCGTCCCTCTATGGCAGACTTGCTCATAACGTTGATCGCAATCTATTGGTCGACCGCAAAGGCATTACTAGTAGATCGCAACCGCGTGACATTAAAAAATTGTCAGCCTATCAAACATCCCGTCACTTGATTGACATACGGGGCAACCAATCAGATGACAACTGAATCTTGAGCTTTAGGTGACGTCACCGCTCATGCTAAAAACAGCTACGCTAAACGCGGCAAAACTTACAAGCTAATCAGCGGATTACCTCAGATTTTAAGCCCTTGCTAAAACATGAGTGAAAAAGCTGGACCAAGCAAGAAGGCAAAAACGTATCACTTTCATACGGAATAGGAAGTGGACTTTTTTTTTCACAATGTCATTTTCGAAGTGTGTTTGCCTCATCTGCAGTCTACCGGCTCCACTTATTTATGTGAGTCAGCCTTTTCCTACACGCAAATCAGTCCAAATACCGTTCCACCATGACCAGGGGTTTGCAACATTTAGGCTCAAAAGAGCCATTTCTGCCCCTTTGTTCACTAGATTAAATGTGTCCAGAGTTGCAAAACTCACTGCAGTTGTCATTTTCAACTGGTGACCCATGGCCCACTTTAAGTTTGTTAGAGGGAGGTTTTCTGGCCAGTAGGCATTAAGTTGTAAGACTAAAAACATCTGATTGTTAACACATATTGATATTTTTCCATTTTGAGACAAAAGATAAGACTGGATTCCATCCATCTATCCATTATTTTTACTTGCTTTTTACTTTCTGGGTTGTGGGGGATCACTGGTGCTCATATCCAGGTTGCAAGTCTATCACAGAAGGCTGGATTCTTGTAAAAGAAAATATATATAATGTATTTTTGTAAAACAAGCGAACAGTTCAGGCTTATGTGTTGTTGTTTTTTTAATTGTGGAGAAATTGAGTATCCTACTTTAAAGAAGAAGAAAAAAAGCATAAAATTAAAGGAGTATAATTTACTCTGTGTATTTGTACTAGTGTCCACATATTTGCAAAGGAAATGACAGAAAAACAACTAAAACTAGTCATTTTTGTTGTGGGTACAACATCCCATAAAATTCAGTTTTATGTTAGTTTTGGTCAAAGTTTAAAAGAGCCACTGCGGAGGGACCAAAGAGCCACATGTGGCTCCAGAGCTGCAGGTTGCAGACCCCTGACCATGACTGATGAACATTTGAAAATGTGGTTGAGGCTGGCTGTCAGCAGCTACTGTCCGGACTACCGGTATGCATCCCTGGCTGATTCAATTCAGTGCAAGTCATCAAAGTAAACACGGGTAATTACAAAAAATCGTAATAATTATTTATTATATGTTGTGCAATATTGGCTTATCAGTTATGCAAGGTACATCAACATACATTGTACATAAAAACAATCCTTAATAGATTTGAAGATAGTTAGATGTTTTGCATTTTTGTAGTGGGTAGATCATTTTGACTTGGTTGTTTTATAAGTAGCTCGCATGCTGAAAAAGTGTGAGCACCCCTGCTCTATGGAGTCATGGCCTGAAGACCCGACCATGTTATTGCAAGCCTGTGATGCCTGTGCGGCCTGGCATCTAGGTGAAAGCTTTTGAGTCACATCTGTAATGGGCGAAATGGCAGCAGGCATAAGGGCACCACCCGAGTGGCTGATCGCAGTTTGCCTAGTAGCTACCGGAAGGCAACGTAGGGGAGCTGCTTGCCTAGCTTGAGCTGGACTGACTAACTGGAACATACCGCCCACCTTAGAGCGGATGGGCAAGCTCTCATGGAGGATGAATGCAAGATCACCCAAGATAGGTGTTAGTTGGAAAAGGATCAGACAACTCTTCTCTAGGTTGACATTAAGGTCCAACTGAGACACCTGAGGAGCAGGTGAGTCGTGTTGCAAAAGGCACAGGTCTGAGATGGGGCGCAGAGAAGCAATCATCCTTAAGTACCTCAGAACCTTCACTCCGAAGGCCTGCAGATGAGAGAGGGCTACCTACACGCACTGAGTGGACACCCTCGGGGAAAGGGAGAGCCCGAATGAGTACCCGGAGCTGCCAATGATAACCCCAACAGGCAAACCTGAGAAAGCAACGATGCTCCGCCGCAATAAGCACCTGAAAAAAAGCATATTCAGGTCTATAGACGTGAACCATTCCCCTTTCGTGATGGCTTGAAGGACATCTGGTGTCATGAGCATGTGGGAGGGTAGCACCCTTAGGTACCAGTTGAGTCCCATCAGATCTAAAGTGGGACGAAACCCGTCGTCCTCTTGCCCGAGGAAGCGAGTAACATTCTCTGGGTTGTTGCAGAGGATCCACTGCCTCAATGCACCCTTGGTCAAGAGGACGAAAGCTCCTGGCCTAGTGCTCTAGCTTTCACTGGGTCAGCAACTATAGTCATCCTGACCCGACATGAGATGTGAGGCCACAGTCGGAACTGTGGCCGGTAACCATGGGTCAGAGTGGCAACCACACATGGATCCCTGGCATGAGCTGCTCAGTGACTGAGCTGCTGGAGGAAGAAATACCCGACGGTCGGCCTGGTGGCATCACGTCTCTCTTCACGGCTCCTAAGGGCCGTGGGGGAGTGGTGGCCAGAGGTCCTGGTCCGAGCTTGCGCAGTTGGTTGGTGGACTGACTCACGAAGGCCCCCATTGGTTCTTTGCTGACCCACACGAGGGTAAAGACGTCTTGGCTGATCACGACCCTGAGACGGCAGCCGAACAACAGGATCAGCCGACGGGCGCCTTGGATGCCAAGGAGGTAGAGAAGGTATCACCCTGCTAAGGCTTGAGAGTTGCTGCCTTGTCTGTCATGCCTGAACGGTCCATTCCAGCGGCTCCAAGGCAGCCAAACCAAATAACTCCCCCGGCACCACCAGGACATTACGGAGGGTTCTACGAGATGGCTCAGTCAGCTGACCGCGCCAACCAGACCTGACATGATGAATGAGACGACAGCAGGTTCGATCACCGGCATGAAATCCAGGCCTGCCGTAGCCAGCTCATGCATGGCCGCCAACGCTCGGCCATCTGCCGAGAGGTGCGCAAAGAGTTTTGGGTCCTGTCAGCAACCATGTAACTCCTTCAGGTACTCCTCTGATGGAGGGACGGAAAAGGGAGGAGGGGCCCATCTACACCTGAAGAAGACACTTCCAGGGGTGGACTCCTCTGGTTGAAGGATCCCCAGCTGCAGTTGTCTCAGGGCCATACGCATGACGTTCTGCATGGAGTTGTCGCCTGACCCACTATCTGCGGTCCGGGACGAAGAAAATGAACCTGTCTCTTGACACGTGAGATGACTGATCTTCCCCCCTCACCTAGAAAGTGAGAGGCAGAGGCAGCCAAGGATAATACATCCTCCTCCGCAGCCAGTTCAGACATGGATAGGGAGGAGAGCCTGGTCGCTGCCCCTGGCTTGGCCCCTGGTTGGCGTGCCTAAAAAAGGGACTTCATCTCCGTCAATTCTGCAGAAAGCTGCTCCACCCTCGTTGAGAGACCCTGACCAGACTTGGCTCGCCTCTTTCTAAGAGGGGGCACATAGGTTGTAGCCTCAGCCTGGCACTTTGAGCACCTAAGTGGGGTCACTTGCCCAGAAGGTGGGAGTTCACTGCTGAACTCGGGGTGAAACTGGGCCAGCCGTGCCACCACCCTCACCGCATGAGGCATGAAGCTGCAGTTCATAAGGGATTCTCTGACAGGGCCTCCAGTAGGTGGTCCTATCCAAGGCAGGTAGGGCACAGGTCGTGATCGTCATCCGCCTGGAGTACGGCCCACAACCCGTGTAGCAGTGGGAGCAGTCCATGTTCCTACTTAGTAACAAAATTTGCAGTTCAGCAAAGGGGCTGGCACTGCCAGCTACGTCCAGGATACAAAGCCTAGTCCAACCATATGAAGTTTTAAAAGATGATTGGGAGAGGGGGCGCTAACACTTGCTTTCACCAATCAATACAAGGTCAGACCGAGCTAGAGCCTAGCTCAGCCTAAGCGTTATGATGCCAGTAGCATTATGATGCTAGCGAGAATGATTGGGAGAGTGGGGGGCGTGAATGTACGCCTTCACCAATCAACACAGGGTCAGAGCTAGAAGCCTAGCTTAGCCTAAGTATTATGATGCTGGTGAGAATGATTGGGAGAGGTGGGACATGAACACACGCCTTCACCAATAAATACAAGGTCAGAGCTAGTAAGCCTAGCACAGCCTAGGTGTATAATGCTGGTGAGAATGATTGGGAGAGGGGGGCAACAGCAAGTTTAAAGCTTATCTCAGCCAAAGCATTATGATGCCAGAGAGAATGATTGGGAGAGGGGGGTGTGAATGCACACTTTCACCAATTAAAACAAGGTCAGTGCTTGGAAGCCTAGCACAGCCTAAGTGATATGATGCTGGTGAGAATGATTGGGAGAGGGGACGCGCGAACGCACACCTTCAACAATTAAAACAAAGGTAGAGCTAGTAAGCCTAGCTCAGCCTAAGTGCATGATGGCGGTAAGCAGGCAAAACCATTAACCAAGGCAAACAGAAGTATACTCACGTGTTAAAATTTAAAAAAGGCGTTCAATACAGAAACAACTGGACTTGATTTGTAACGGAAGACATTTCGCTTCTCATCCGAGGAGCTTTCTCAATTCAAAGAACAGAGTGTGGTAGTAATGCTTTAAAGTTCAGTTGTTTCTGTATTGAACACCTTTTTTTTTATTTTATCATGGCTTGGATGACTGAGAATCTTCACCAGCATACTCACGTGTTGATCCCACATGCGGTAGCTAACTCCACCAGCGGGCAGCGCTGCTAGCCCAGGTAAAATAAGAGGAAGACTACTCATCAGTGTTGAATCACAAACATAGTAGTATAACGCTGTAAGTTGGAAGAGAGACGAAAAGCCATCAAGTCTTCAATGAACAGGAACAATACTTTCAATAAAGTCTAAACTGTTGCGGCCCCTCAAAGGGCAAAACACGCTGCTCCGGCTAGCAGGCTGTCAGGTCTCCGGCGACGGTGGACAGATCCAAGGGGTTGAAACCCTGGATTGAACCGCGCTCGAGAAGAAAATGGATAGAGTCGTGGATGACGCCAGGCTATATAGCCTCTGATTAGTCATCCGTTCACACACGTGTGACATTGTTGATATTATTACTCGAAACAGCGCATGCGTGAAGGGAACATTCAGTGCTTTCAGCACTGCTCTCTGTGGGTCAGGAGGGATGAAATAGAACCAGAATCACTCCAGCTGAGCTTACGTTTTTTCATCTGTATCTTTAAGGCGTTCACTTAATGAAATGCAGCGGAGACACGGGTCGACTGGAGGAAATCCACATGGACCTGGAGCGTCTCTGGTTGGAAGAGGTACAGTATAGATGCATAAATAAAGGAATGAATGAATGAATGAATGAATTAAAAAAACAGCATTGTAAGGGTTTGTGCTACTCTTAGTAAGGAACACCTTGAAGGGACAGCACAGCCAGCTTGAAGTGGGGTTCTATGGAAAACTTGTGAACTATATA
>JBBPBX010048603.1:0-16166 GCA_038048925.1 Garcialebias charrua | reverse complement strand
CAAAGCCTGTAAACTGAAAGAGTTACAGACATTTGCTTCTGTTTTATTTCAAGGTTGGCTACGGCCGCCATCTTGAACTGGTCTGGCCCCAACAGTGTACAGGTAGTCCCCGACTTACGACGGAGATCCGTTCCTACGCTGCGTCGTAACTCGAATTTCGTTGTAAGTCGGAAAGTACGTCCAAACTGCACCTTATACGTTCAATGCTGTATTTTACCAAGCACTTAGCCTATCCTAACACAGTACCCTACACAATTATCAAAAACACATACATTTGGAGCCATAGTGAAGGGAAAATAGAGTTGTTTTCCTATTGGGAGCTGGTGGAGTCTTCATCTGTCTGTTAGCATGTTAGCTCTTTGCTCAGCTGTAGCCTCTCTGCCTTGTAAATCTCCGGTCCAAGCAAAGGTCTCCTGTACTTTTCCACGCACGGTCCAGAGATTACAGTAAAGTCTGTTAGCATGTTAGCCCCTCCTAACCTCCTCTGCCTCCGGTCTGCTTGTAAACAATGAGGTCTCCTGTAATTTTCAGCTGTAATCCTCCGCCCTGTAATTTTCCATTGTCGTGGCCACTAAGGTACACTCTCCCCCCTCCCTCCTGTAAATTTCCACTGTCCTCCGCGGAGTTTCGGTACCGTATTTTTTGGTGTAAAGGCGCATAAACCGCGTAACTCGAAACAATGCTTTTCAATGGGAAGGCGTTCGTAACCGCAAAACGTCATAAGTCGAGGCCGTCGTAAGTCGAGGACTACCCATATTCAGTTGATGTACATCCGAAGACTACTTTCTGAAAGTTTTATTGAAATCCTCCCTGTGGTATTCTGGACACAAACATCATTTGACAACAGGCAGTAATTAGGTGCGTGGTTTAGAAGAAACATCAATGAATACATTAATTTGACTGTTGTTTATTATTTGTAAAATGGCTGACTATGCTACAGTAAACTGCTTGGTCACATGTCTGCGGTCGCCTCAGTAAGGCTCTCTAATCCAGAGAAGCAGAGCAGATATGCCTTCTTGGCAAATTTGGAGCTTATCTCCAGGCTTGAAAATTTCCGTGTGCCATAGCTGAAACTTTAATAGATTTCATCTAACAGGATTAGGGATGTTCGGAAATGAAGAAAACCTTAATACCCAGTGAGAAAAACCAACAGCACAAACTAATGTGTGAATAAATGTTCTTTGAAAAGCACACATGCTTCTCCTGAATCCCCTGAAACTATTCAGTCTTATTGTTTGCAAAAGGATTCATTTTAGCTGATTTGTAATTACTCTTCAAAAGGATTGAAGAAACTAATGAATACCACAGATCTGCTCATTTCTAGTACAGGAAACATCCCCCACTGAAAAAAAAAAAAAAAATCTAATAACCTTATGTCAGCGGAAAATGATAAAGGAAGTTACCGCTGGTCTCCTTCATCATCCTCCACCCTAAAGATGTTCCAACGCCCCGCGGCTGATGACGATTGATTTCTGTTTTATTGTTTTTATTTTTCATTTCACTGCCAAAACCCCATGAAACCACTGTCCTGCAAGGACGCTTGATTGAAAGAACCCCAGGTTCCCCATTGTCTGCTGCTTATCTCCATGGAGCCCCGAGGTTGTGGGTCCTACATCATGGATATCCTGTTTCTTCTGACACCCGACCTCTCGTGCGAAAGGTCGAGTGCTGCTAGCCGTCGCCGGGTCTCATCATTCCCTCATGACACCGTCATTATGGCGCTCTGAGGATGGAATGTCAGTCACCCATGGTGGCAAATCAATTAGTTATATCCAGACGAAATCAGGACACACGCACTAAAGTGGGTGCATGCAACAAAATAAAACAAGTTTAATTGTTTCTTTGGAACAATCAAGGTTTCTTTGTATTTTACCATAATCTTGTATCATAATTTTATTTAAGCATTGTATCTTGAGTTAATTTTAGGGGACAAAGGAACACTGGAAGAGTAACAGGGAAAAGTTGCATCACAGTTTAGAACCACGAGAAGTGATGAGATGATCAAAGATAAGACATCCTCTGATTGCCTCTATAGGAGATTTGGCAAACACACAATTTGCAGCACCATGTGTAGATTGATACTGCTAAGCGGGGGATTGCTTGACCAAAATCTCCCACAATGCACTCTGCCTGTTTGCATTTGTGTGAATTAATGTGCATCGAGTTGCTTGGAGATGCATCTTTAATCACTCATTTAGGCTGAGTCCAATCTCAGCACAACTACATGTGTTCATTTTGAAATTGCAAGTTACTGATGGGACTTGGGCTTTATTCATGAGGACTATTAGTGCGTCTTGCTGTCATGTTTTCTGGGCTGGGCTAGTTTGACTTAACTTACTGTCGTGGAAGCAGTATTTAGATTGTTCACAAGTCTGTAATGTCATACTGATACACGGCTCTATGAAGTGTGAAATAGAAACGATGGGAAATGTAGCTGAGAGTGTGCTCAATGATTTGTCTCAGGATCAGAACGCATTTACTGTCTCAAAACTACCCCGATATAACCCACACAAAGAAGAGTTTGGATTGGTTGGGATTGAGATGTTCAATCCTGTGATTTAAAAATGTTAAAGTTGTGTCCCATTGTTGGTTAACACTTAATTTGAATGGGGTTGTTTTGTACGGAAACCTTTTAGATGAACTGATGTCCAGTAGAGGTGTGAGTCGTTCACTGTAAGCTGCTTCATGCCTCTGCATCCGATGATAAGATTCCTGCCTGCCTGTGTTCTCAGTGTGAACAGAGCTGTCTTACTTTGAAACCACTTTTTCTTGAATATAATGCTCAGAAATCCATCCGCTGTTCACCGTTAACTCTGTTGAAGAGTTTATACTAATAAAAAGGGATCTAAAAAAAGCTAAGTCTGGTCCTCTGGACATTCATAAAACAAAACAAAACAAAACAAAACAAAAAATTGTTTTGTTTTTTGGATGTCCAGAGGACCAGACTTAGCTTTTTTAGATTTTTCTACCTGGATTATTGAGCATGCATCAGGGTAATATAAAGGGATCAAGCTCCAAGTGAAGTTCAAACATGGTCAAGAAAAAAAAAAAGAAAAGAAAAAAAAAAATAGTTTAAATATTGTGCCAATTAATTTAACATTGACTTACACAGTCTTAGACTCGTCTTCTCATTTAATCTTTCAGAAAAATAATTAGATTATGGATATTTTTAAAACAAAGAATTACATCTACTGCAGTTCATCATTCATAAACACCAATTTATTATGTATATGATTGAATAACTGCTGTATGGTTATTAGAATGTTTCTGAACAAGATATCAGGTCTTGTATATTGCTTAAAATTTCAGTGCAACCTAATCATTTGAATTGTTTAAGTAAATAAGTGAAATATTCAGTAAAAAAAAATACAGATAAACATAAGTTTGTGGTATCTTGGTCTCTCAGTGCTTGTAATCTTTAGGCTGCAGGTATGAGCTCAAGTTGCGGAAGAACATCTGGAGTAAAATAATTGCCAATTCTTTCATTTGAGTTCATTTGTTCTGTTGACTCCTGCAGAAGGGAACAGCTGAAAGAAAATCAATAACAAAAGTTTAATGTGATACTGCATCTGTATTGTCATAACTTCTATTTTCCTACCCATAAAGCCAAATACATATTTTAAAGACTTAAAATTAATGGTCAGTCACCTTATACATGTTCAAGAACAGTGTTAGAAATAATGTTTTTAAACTTTCATGATCTGAACTAACATTTAGTTAGTTATTTTCCCCCCAATATTCAATTAGTTTGAATAAAACGGTAGCTGTGTTTGCACAATTATGCTGACAAAAATGGAGATAATAAATACATATAAAAATATAAAATAAACAATTTTGGTTTTTACTCCCATTTTTTCATAAGCTGGACTATAAAAGCTAAGACTATTTCCACGTATTGCACACAGAGTGGCCTTTTGTTGTGGTCAGCCTAAGGAACACCTGTGTAATAATCATGCTGTCTAATTAGCATCTAGATATGCCACACCTGTGAGGTGGATGGATTATCTCGACAAAGAAGTGCTCACTAGCACATATTTATATAAATATGTGAACAATATTTGAGAGAAAAAGGCCTACAGTGCACATAGAACAAGTCTCAGATTTTTGAGTTCAGCCATGCTTCGAATTATCACCCATTAAATGGACGTTATCGGTTGTTATCATCCCCACAGGTTTCCTTCAGACTGTACCTCCTAGTGGGCTAAGTAGGTTATCACAGATTTATAAGGTTAGGGTTAGCGTTATATCCGAACATAATTATAGTACTTTATATATTGCTGTACTCTATGTGAACTGATCAAAATTTTGCTCATATCAAATAAATAAAAAATAACAAACCTTCATTTCCTCTTAAGTGAGTTTTTTAAAGATACTGAATTAAAATTAAATCTGGAATTAATTTGAAGTAAATCCTTCATATCCAGCTTAAAAGTATTAGGTAAATTGTAAATAAAGGATTCAAATAAAGCTAACCACATAAAGTTTCTGCTATCACATGCCAGGAAAGCTGCATATTATCAGCGATAAGAACATACCTTTAAAGGTATTGTGACATGATTTTGTAAATTTGAATATTTGTCAGAACATATATATCTTATATCATTGAGCTCTGGTCGTTTTTGCATAATAAATTATAAATATATTAAATTTTTATTCCAAGTTATGGTAGTTTTTTTCTCTGGGATACGCCCCTAAAAATCTGCGCATTTCCGCAAAACATCATCTTGACGTGACAACGGGAAGGCACGCTCCAACGTGCATTTAAATAATAATGGCGGAGCATGTCCTATCGCGTCTGAGATATCATTTTGAGACAGTAAATCTTCCAAAACTCTCATTAATAAACCCTCCCTGAATAAAAAAATTACAGATGTTACCTGATGGCGCAGACATAATTTAAAAATACATACATAGCAACGTGTTTGCTCCGGGCTCTCGGCTAATGTTTGTTAGCTGCTATGTCGGCTTATTACCAGTCGCGTCAGCGATATATCATTTTAAGACAGTAAATCATCCAAAACTCTCATTAATATCCCTCCCCGAATAAAAAGAATTACCTGATCGCGCAGACATAATTTAAAAATACATCATTAGCAACGTGTTTGCTCCGGGCTCTCGGCTAATGTTTGTTAGCTGCTATGTCGGCTTATTACCGGTCGCGTCAGCGATATATCATTTTAAGACAGTAAATCATCCAAAACTCTCAT
Organism: Garcialebias charrua; assembly: GCA_038048925.1. Taxonomy (NCBI): domain Eukaryota; kingdom Metazoa; phylum Chordata; class Actinopteri; order Cyprinodontiformes; family Rivulidae; genus Garcialebias; species Garcialebias charrua. The sequence goes on along the minus strand of JBBPBX010048603.1, from coordinate 10,959 downwards.
TAATATCCCTCCCCGAATAAAAAGAATTACCTGATCGCGCAGACATAATTTAAAAATACATCATTAGCAACGTGTTTGCTCCGGGCTCTCGGCTAATGTTTGTTAGCTGCTATGTCGGCTTATTACCGGTCGCGTCAGCGATATATCATTTTAAGACAGTAAATCATCCAAAACTCTCATTAATAAACCCTCCCCGAATAAAAAGAATTACCTGATCGCGCAGACATAATTTAAAAATACATCATTAGCAACGTGGCCTGTATCGCGGCTATTGTGTTAGCTATCTGATTCGGCTAGCTTGTTAGCAGCGAACAAACATAATCTGCCGTGATAATTGGCTTTATACACTCAAAGTGTATAAAGTAAAACAACATGAACTCACGTAAAATAAATAGTTTATAATCTAAAACACTACACACCTCCGATTATGTTTACACAAAGACTTACTCATCTCCTGGACAGTCTTCCGATGGTCCCTGCGTTGTTTCGACATGGTAGCTCCTGTGGGACTTTCTTCTGTAGATTTTCTTTTAAAAATAGTAGGAATAGCATCCGGTTTTAAAAGTCTTCTGAATCTTACTGGTAATCCTAAAGATTCTTTTATACCAGGTGCTGAAAACAATCGGCAGTGAAATGGTCGCTGCAGACATAGGACTCCTGGAACCCACCGGTCCTTGTCTGGTCCATTCTTGACAAAGTTTGTCATCTTTTGGAAATTTGTGAAGGCTCACTTGTTCACTGCTGATATTAGAACACACAAATGCACTACAACGTGACGGCATTTTTCAAGTTACACAAATAAAAGGCGATCCTTCAGGAAATGAATCAGTATGGCAAGCAGTTAACACACCTAATAAACGGGCAAGGCTCTGCCTTCTGCCCGTTGTCACGTCACACTGATGTGTCACGTCACACTGATGACGTATTGCGGGAATGTGCGGAATTTTAGGGGCGTATCCCAGCAAGTACCAGAGAAAAAATTAGCATAATTTAGAATAAAAATTTAATATATTTATAATTTATTATGCAAAAACGACCAGAGCTCAATGATATAAGATATATATGTTCTGACAAATATTCAAATTTACAAAATCATGTCACAATACCTTTAAACCTACTAGGAGGTACAGGAGGGACAGGCTGAATGCAGCCTATGGGGATGATAACAACTGATAACGGCCATTTAATGGGCTGATGGCGTCTGTTTCAGCTCATGAAAAAGGGGAGCTAAAAAGCATTCATATTTTTGTTCAGTCCCCCAACAGCTCATCCTTAAACTGGACAGTCTGGGGCTGAACACCTCAATGTGTAACTGGCTGCTAGACTTCCTGACTGGGAGACCACAGGCAGTACGGGTCGGGAATAACACATCCAGCACCATCACATTGAATACAGGAGCCCCACAAGGATGTGTGCTGAGCCCCCTTCTATTCACCCTGCTAACACACGACTGCACACCATCATACAGCTCCAACCACTTCATCAAGTTTGCGGACGACACAACAGTGGTGGGTCTCATCAGCAACAACGATGAGACGGACTACAGGAACGAGGTGAGCCGCCTGGCCTTGTGGTGCGGACACAACAATCTCACTCTCAACGTGGAGAAGACAAAAGAGATTGTTGTGGACTTCAGGAAGAGGGATGCCCAACATGCCCCTCTGACCATCAACAACACCACAGTGGAGAGAGTAGACAGCACCAAGTTCCTGGGAGTGCACGTCTCAGAGGACCTGTCCTGGAGCAGGAACACTGCATCACTGGCCAAGAAGGCTCACCAGCGCCTCTACTTTCTCCGCAAGCTGAAAAGGGCTGGAGCTCCAACCCCCATCATGTGCACCTTCTACAGGGGCGCCATAGAAAGTGTCCTGACCAGCTGCATCACGGTGTGGTATGGTGCATGTACTGCATCCTGCCGAAAGAGCCTCCAGCGTATAGTGAGAGCAGCTGAGAAGATTGTCGGCACCTCCTTGCCCTCACTACAGGACTTACACAGCAACCGCCTCACTCGGAAAGCCCTCTGCATGGCAGGTGATCCCACACACCCACTACACAGCTGCTTCAGCCTGTTGCCATCGGGGAGGAGACTGAGGAGTCTCCAGGCTCGAACCAGCAGACTGAGAGACAGCTCTGTTCATCAGGCAGTCAGGATGCTTAACACTCTGCCAGCTCTGCCCTCCCTCCCACTTGTACTGCCTTAATCACAAAAAACTTTCACACATTACCTCACAACACAAAGTTTTTTAACACTGGACTCTGTGTCATCAATACGGGTCATTCACTCAACTCACGGTCATGTGCTCATTCAGTTTGCACTACTTCTCATATTTGCACTAATGTTTGTATTACATTACTGCCTATAGTCATACTACTGTTTACATTTACTGTTGACATTTATTACTACTGTTTACATTTATTACTACTGTTTACATTTATTACTACTGTTTACATCTAGACTTTTTATATCTACACTACTGCTGATATACAGTATATATTCTTTTTACTAGCCTTATTGCATAATGCCACTTTGTTTCTATACCAATATCAACTACCTCATACATATACTGTGTACATTAACCCCATATGCTGCTTTGTCACTCTTTACAAATGTCAAATGCCAGAACCTTCATTTATTTTATAGATATACTTTTTATACTTTATACTTCGGGACAGTATTACACTCTATTTCATTTTTGCTGTTGGTGAAACTTTTTATACTTTTATACTACTATGGAAAACTACTATGAAAAAACTCAGGACAGTATTACACTCTATTTCATTTTATGATTATGTTTATTAAATGTTGGTGTTTTGGTGTTGGTGAAACTTTTTATACTTTTTTTACTACTATGAAAAACTACTATGCAAAAAAACTCAGGACAGTACTAAACTTTTATTATTTCATTTTATGCTTGTTTATTAATTGTTTAGTGTTTAAATGGTTACTGTTGCACCGAGGGACTGAGAGAGAAATGCAATTTCAATCCTGTGTATGTCCTGTACATATTGCAGTTCTGACAATAAAGTTGACTTTGACTTTTGACTTTGATAATCATTACTAAAATTGTAACTTCCGTTTGTATCTCAGCTTAATGATAAACGCAACATACCAGGTCTGAGTATCTCAAGGTGCAGGATGAATACTCATCCTCCTGTGCTGCTCTGTACCATATCTTGATTTTTCTTCTCCCCCTTTTGGAACACGCTCTTATTGAGACAAACCTCCACATAAGGGATCCAGACACACTGCATCAGTGGCACCCACTCTACCCAGCATTTGGTTTGGTATCTGTAGTCTTTTATTTTGTGCTTCCTCTTCTGGTAAGGTGCTGCATTATTTAGCAGGTTTTAAAGTCATAAAACAGCTTGGATCCCAGTGGGAGGCACTGGGGTGTTTTTCATTTTTGAGTTTTTTTAAAGTGTCTTTTTTGCACAGAAGTGTCCTGCATTTGAAGAACACAGCTGGAAATGTTGGCAGAGGCGGCAAAGGGCTGCTTGGAAATTAATATTTATCATTGAAAAAGTGGACCTCCCTTTGTTTTCTCTCTTTTCAGAGCCATTTGTTTCATCTTCCTCTAACTCGCCCTTTTCAAGTTGATGTCACTTTTGACTAGTAAAAGTATCTAGCAGTATTATCGTGCTTCACTTGCAGGAGTTTTCAATCTATCTTTTTCACAGACCCTCTGTTTTCTGTAACAAACATGATGGCAGGCAGCATTTATGGATTTCATTTTCCGTCACTGATGCTACTCGCCATAAATAGTACACAAACAAGGTAGCTTCTGTGGTGTGAAAGAATTGGTTTGGGTTCAGAAAACGAGTTTGCTTCACAGTGTTGTTTGTCTCCAGCACTATCTTTGAACGTAGAGCCAAAGTTTGTGCAGACTCAGCACTAACTCTGTGTTTGATGTCGATACCCAATTCCAATATGCGTCACAAAGAGTACAAAGTTAGCTGCTGACTGTCCGTTGTCAGTTTGGGCCACGAACGTGCAACGTGCTCTCGTTTTGCAGCAAATTCAATTTTACTCTAACTGTGTACGTGTGCACATCAATTTGCATGATGTGTAATCTTCCATCTGTCTTTGTGAGCCCTGCACGTGTCCTGTGTGCAGCCTTGGAGATCTGTACCACAGGCCGGGTCATCACTATGCAGCTCATCATTGTGTCTGCCCCCCCGGCAGAGACAAAGGCAGTAGACACCCTCTCTGAGCCAGCTGAGAACAAAGCGTAATGTGTGTGTGTGTGTAGCACTGTATTAACACAGGTAGGTTAAAAAAGAAACATGGATTAATCCGTGCAATAGATGCATTGAAATGTGCTCTCTGGTAGACCACTCCAAATCAATGACCATTATGCTCCCTGAATGGATGTGTGAAGAGTCTCTTTCTCCTCGTGTGTGTACACATCCTGCCATAGTTGTGCTTTGCTAATGATGGGCTGGTGTGGCCCCGTGGACATCGTTTGTCCCCTTTAATTACCTGGAGGTAGCGATTGTTATTCATGGTAAGGGGCAGGGGAATAGTCGTGTGTACGCCCCCTCTTCCCGGAGGCCTACTACGCTGAGCATTGATGTGGGAGGATGTGCAGAAAACAGATGCTACCCCATGATTTCTGAGTGTTTGTACTAATGATGAGCTCCACCAGGCTATCTTTCAAGCCTTTAATGGAGGTTCACCCTGATTTAAAGTCAGATTTTATGGATGGAGCAGGGGTTTCCAGTTGTGTTCATCACCAGTGGTCATGCTGACTCCACAGTGGCAATGGATTTCATTATAGCGCTTTGTCCTTGCGGAGGTAAAGAAAGGGCTTCATGTCAAACCATGTCCTGCTTTCAAAGCAAACCAGAACCATTTTCCAAAACATCTAGAAAAAAAAAAGCTGTTAAATTGATTTTCATCCTGCCTGGATGCCCCTAGTTGTTTTGCCACAATATGAAATGTGTCTTGCGGAAACTTGAAAATATTCAGACAGAATATCAGTCACTTTTCCCCGATGCAGTACTTCTTTATGTTCAACTTAATAAGAGTTATCTCTGCTGATGCATTCAAAGAGAGTCAGGCGTTATGAACCTCAGAGCTGCACGACAAGGCTGTGACAATAGTAGTTCTTAAATCAAATAATCCACAAGGCTTTGAGATGAATAAGTGTTCGTCTAATATTTTTAGAAAGCTTATAAAAAATCTTAGATATGAAAAGCTGGTGTTTAAAAGTTGCTATCATTTGTTTGAGGTTTAAAAATGCATAAAAGTTTCTCCAAAATCCCCTGTAGTATTGTAAAACTTGACTGGATATAAGCAACTATAAGATATAATCCTAAAAACACAGTTTTGGTGCTTTGCAGGTGCAACGACTTGACAGTTTTAAGCTCATTTCAGTAATGTTACAAATAAATCAAAGCAACCAATATTGATTCCAGTGGTCAAACTAATGTTTTAATTTCCTGCTACTTACCTTCTGTTTAAGTGTTTGTATTTAGGTTTGCAGGGTGGGACATGTCCCATAGGCTGGCTTTAATTCCCAGTGATGTCCGTCAGACCCCTGTCCCTTTAAGCTCTGACAGAAGAAGCTATTATTTTCTCATCGCCCTTGTGGCCCGTGTCTCCCGGGACCGGCTTCACCGCGTTACTGACAGCTCCGTAAACACAGCCAGCCTCAAGGTGACTGAGTGAGCGCTCACTACAGCGATGCCCTCGTCCCGCCTTTCCTCCCACCTCTCCCCAGACATCTGTCTATCTCTCTCTCTCGTGACCTTGGTCACCCTCAACCTTCTCATATCACCTTCACCTGACACACCAGGTCAGGAGTCACCTGTGGTGGGGTTAGGCTATTTCTAACCCTGTTTCATCATGTGCACCAGCTGACCAAGGTCCCACAGCCCCCAAAGGTTATGCTTTTGGATATCTGTCATCTTCATCTAAACTCCTATCCTCTTGAAGTATTTTCTGTAGTTTTTTAGGTGAACTCCATCAGTTTGTTGATTGTATTGTAGCATCACAGCAGTGTTGCAGGTATTGCGTGGACTGGCACAGTTTCTCTGTGTGTCAGTAGGTCTAACTCCTGTGCAACTAAGATACATGACTGTGACAAGGTTACTTCCCCACTGGGCTGGGGAAGTAGTTGTTCCCCCAAGATCTTTAAAGGTTTTTGTTGGGACATCACTGCTTGTTGTAATGAACTACAGTACAGTATTCAGAATCAGCAAGCGGAGACATTCATCTTTATCTGGGTGCAAGAGACAGGGTGGATTTATTATCTGCTACTTGTTGTTTTTAGTAATTTTTCACACCGCAGGAGCCATTTTCAAAAAATTCCCATTTTCTTGGTAGGCAGCTTGGAAGGCCAACATGTCACTGTTCATCAGTATGAAGTACTAAAATGGTTAGTCGGACTAACTGGATGTTAGGAGCTTGTAAATCTATGATTGGCCACTTTTTTTACACTGTGCTGTTTGTCACTTGGAACATAAGAGTATCAGAATGATCAACAGTGATCAGAAAGTGATTATATTTTGGAGATCCTCTGGAGAGTGAAATATATTGCATATTAAAATGATAAATCATTTTCTGAGTGTACCATCAAGATTGTTATACTGTATTAGCAAAGCACCTTTCAAAAGTAACTACAGTCTTGTCAGTATTTAATTTCCTATTCTCTATCACTCGCGTTTGATGTCTTCTGACTGTTTTGTAAATGTGTATGGTTTATCTTGGCATATAATGCAAAGTGGGCTAATTATATAGGACATTTGCCCAGATCTTAGCAGCTTTAACACTTCAAGTATTGTATAAATTGCATTCGACCTGAAGTCTAACTTCAGAGCTTCTAACACTTTCTAACAGCCATGATTTTGCTATTATGTTTTGTTTTTCTTTTTTCATTAAAACAATTAGAAATTAATATTTTTTGTTTCCAACCTGCTTTTAAAGGTCCACTGACATGATTTTTTTTACTATTCATAAAATTGCTCAATATATATATATATTTTATCATTTAAATATGTTTGTTTTTGCAAACAAAATGATAAATCACTTTAATTTTGCTTTAAAAGTGATTTTGAACTTCAAGCCGTGTTTAATCATGGGAAATCCCATTACACGCGAACGCACCATCTGTGATGTCACACCGGGCAGAGCTCTGGGCTTGTCACAGTGCGCAGGTATGAGCAGCTCGACATGAAGGAAGTCTGATACAGCATCAGACCTAAATTAGATCCTGTTGTTTCTTGTTCCATCACCCAAACTATTTTCTGCTTCCCAAAATGAAGACAAATAGCTCAAATCTTCACATAGATTGCTAAATTCGTCCAGTTTTAAATTGTCCGCTATTAAAGACACCACAGCCCTCTGCCCAGTGTGACATCACATATGGTGCGTTCGAGTGTAATCGGATTTCCCATGATTAAACACGGCTTGAAGTTCAAAATCACTTTTAAAGCAAAATTAAAGTGATTTATCATTTTGTTTGCAAAAACAAACATATTTAAATGATAAAATATATATATTTTGAGCAATTTTATGAATAGTAAAAAATTCACGTCAGTGGACCTTTAATCACTTTGGTGCTTTTTGTGTTGATATATATTTTTAGTTGTATTTTATCTTATTCTAGTTTTAATTTTGTCCTCCCACAAAACTGAAAACAGACAACATGAAAGCTAATGCAGGTTGGACATTGCTTCTAGTTGAAATAATGACATGGATCATAAAAATCAAAGTTAACCTACCTTATTGATTACTGTTACCAGTGTTTGTTTGTTTTTTCTTTATATCTCACCAGCTTAGCCTCAATGGACAACAATGGTCTAATGTGAGTATAATTATTTTGTTTATTGGACAGACAATAACCCTCTTGTTCTAAATTTAATGAACTCTAAACGGGAAAATACCTGCAGGTTCATGGATTCCCCGCCCATGTCTTGTATGACTCAAGTTTAAGTTCTAGTAGATTGTATAATCATTTCACCACAGGCAGTACATGAGGTAGAACAAAATTATGTACAGGGTCCCAGTTACATCAAACAATAGCAAAATATAAAGTGTAAAAATAAACAGTAAATAAGGATCTATATGGTAAATGGTAAATGGAGCTTACTTGTGCGCTTTTCAGCCCCCTTTGAGGGACCCCAAAGTGCTTCACAGTACCAGCCATCCACCCATTCATACACACATTCATACACACATTCATACACACATTCATACACCGGTAGCAGTAGACTGCCTTGCAATGTACTGAGCAACTTGGGGTTAAGTGTCTTGCCCAGGAACACAACGAGGTATGCCGTGACCGGGGACCAAACCCGAGACCTTCTGGTCCTGAGCCGGCTGCCCTGCCTCTACACCATCTCGACCCATATACATATTTTGTATACAAAGATATACACTAAACACTAATAATGCAAAACAATATGACATTAACAACAGCAGCCAGTTATTAAAAACTGCCTGCATTTTATTTGGTGCACCCAGTGATACCAGCAACATCCTTCCCAGTCCCAGTTTTCCCCTCCCCCACTTCAACCCGGTGGTCAGAAATCTTGGAGTGCAGCTTGACTCCAACTTAAAGCTTGATAAACAGATCAGTTCTGTTGTCAAGACCAGCTTCTTTCAGCTCCGTCTGATCTCTAAAGTAAAGGCACTCCTTCAGTGATCTGGAGAAGGCCATCCACGCTTTTGTGAGCTCCAGACTTGATTACTGTAATGCTTTGTATGTTGGTATTAATCAATCCTCCATCTCCCGTTTACAGCTTGTACAAAACTCTGCCGTGCGCTTTTTGACCAACACACGAAAATATGAACACATCACTCCTGTCCTGTCCTCTCTACACTGGCTCCCGGTTCAGTTCAGGATACAGTTCAAGCTGCTGCTGTTTGTTTTCAAAGCTCTGAATGGACTCGCACCTCTGTACATCTCAGAACTTTTGAAAGTCCATCAGCCCAGCAGAGCTTTACGCTCTGCCAGTCAACACCTGCTGGAGGTGCCTCGCTCAAGGTACAAACAATGGGGAGACCGGTCCTTTTCTGTTGCCGGCCCAAAAGCCTGGAACAGTCTCCCCCTTGAGCTGCGTGCCACCTCTGATCTGACTCTGTTCAAAACCAGACTGAAGACCCACTTGTTCAAAAAAGCTTTCAGTGTGTAACTTTTATTACTTTTGGTATTTTAGTATGTAGCATTTTTATTTCCATTGCCTCCTTTTATTGCTGTTGCTTTTATTTTATTTTCACTGATTTATTGTACCGGTTTTATATTTTCTGTCCTGTTAAGCACCTTGGTCAATGCAAGGCATTGTAGGAAGGTGCTATACAAATAAAGTGTATTATTATTATTATTATTATTATTATTAGATGGATATGAATGAAAACGAATGAATACAGCAGCATGCAATACTCAGCAGCACGAGATCAGCCGCATGGATAATCAGCAGCACATATCCCCAATCAAAGTTGCATTAGAGTTATTTATTTATTTATTTATTTATTTATTTATTTTCCACAGTGATAATCCTGGTTAGGGATTCATGAGTCTAACAGCTTCAGGGTAGAAACTGTTCCTCAGTCTAGTGGTTCTACACTTAACGCTCCTGTAAAGATATTTAGGGGGGCTGTATTAAACTGACACCCTTTACCTTAATTACTTACTTAGATGGTGTAGTGGCAGGGCTTTTGACTTGGGACCCGAAGGACGCGGGTTCGCGCCCCGGCCACTACAGACCTTGGGGTGTCTATGAGTGCACACCTAATTCTCCAGCTCCCCGGGCGCTTTCTGGCTGCTCACTGCACCACCTGGTGGTGGTTGGGTTAAATGCAGAGACGAATTTCGTCTGTGTATGGGAAACATACACAGATGACAGACAAAGACATTATTATTATTATTATTATTATTATTATTATTATTATTATTATTATTCAGATTGAATAGTATTTCACAGATTATTTTCTTTTTCAGGTTTACCCAATATTTCTGTGATCATTTATGATGGATGGAACCATAAAGCCATTAAGTGACAATGAGACGTTGATTTTAGTCGGTATGCCAAAAGACCCTACCTTTTATTTAAAATAAATCAACTAAAATTAACACCATTACACTTGATTGACTGATTTCAACTTCTTGCAAATTAATACGTCAGCCAACTTGATTGTAACACAACAGACATCAGTACAGGGTGACAATAATACTTTTTTATCTGTAGGCTTTAGCTTAAAGTAGTTTCCAGCTTAAAATGATATGGGAAAGGAAGTAGGAGAGGAGATGGAGAGATAGTTTAAAGGAAATTAATTGTCTTGAGTATGTTACCAGAAACGACACTTCCCATCAGACTTCTGCTGAATCCCAGGTACGTTTGTAAACAGCTGACTCATTACCGTTTAAGCCGACAGCCTGGTAAGAGAAGACCTTAGCCTTTCAGATGCACAGAGTCCTTGCAGGCCCAGTACGTCCGAACTGGTTATTTGTTTACTTTTCAACGTCTCCTGGTAGATCATCAGAAAATGTGTCAGCTCCTGGTTGACTTCAAGACTAGACGTTCCTCAAAGGAAAGTTCATGAAGAACTTTGAGCTTTTTAGCTTTGTTGAATTTATAACGGCATGTTATAAATTCTTGGCTGATGAACCAGTCTTTGACTTAATGACTCAGTTTATCTAGCCATGAGAGACATAGAGCTGTCAGGTCTCCTGTCATTTCAACTCTGCAGCGTTCAACTCTGCAAAACTCTGACTCTGCCAAACTCTGACTCTGCCAAACTCTGAAGCGTTCCAGAAACAAAATGCTTTTTCTAAAGTGTTGAGATTAGGAAAACAGTCTCCTCATTGGTCCGTGTGCCAAGCGAGGAGAGTGAAACGTGAAGCGAAAACTAGTAGAAGTAATTTCCCGCCAGCCTCGTAACCTGTTGGCGAGGCGTGGGGTCTGGCCACGCGACCTGCAGGGCATCCGCCGTCCTGTGGCACAAGTCGAACAGAG
>JBBPBX010048602.1:11716-25688 GCA_038048925.1 Garcialebias charrua | reverse complement strand
CCCACCTCATCGCAACTTCTCTTGGAGACGTTGAAGGACTGGACTCTAGTAAGTTGATTCAAGACGATGAAGAAAGTTGTGTTGAATATTTGACTACCTACCTGTCATGTTCAACAATCCTGGGTCGGGAGGACCAGGGTTTGCCATTATTAAAAGGACTAGAATGTATCATAGATGAGACTATGGTGAATCGTGGACAAACTACAGTGTCTTTTGAAGCTGAAGCAAGTACAAGTGAGCAGGCCATTCCCCGTGTTCAGCCACAAGGCGGCGATGGCGGCGCAGACCCACAGGGACTGAGTCCAACACCACCTCACACCAGCCAATCTCGCAACCAGCAGGTAACCTGGGCATCAGTTCCACCAGCTACAGGGGACCCACTTGTCCCGACCCTCCAACCCCATCAACCTCTGTGCCCACCCCAGTGGTCTGTCCCTCATTCAGAGAACGTTCCAAGTTACACTGGTGAGAGTATGATAGCCATGAAAGATTTACCACTGCTGTCCCGTAGAGAATTCAAAGTGCATGGTGGGATGATTAGTGACACGACATCAGAAATTGGGTACAACAGCATCTGTAAACAGATAGATGAGGGTCTCAGGGAGAATCACACTCCAAATGAGGTGATTAGAGGAGTGCTACGTCTTATTAAACCAGGTAACTTCAGAGATATGTTAACAATAAAAGACGATCTCACAGTTTCTGAGCTTAAAAGTTTCCTGCAGTCTCACTTAGGTGAGAAAAGCAGCACAGAACTCTTTCAAGATTTAATGTGTGCTAAGCAGTTTGAAAATGAGACGCCTCAGCAGTTTTTATATAGAATGATTGGACTGAAACAAAAGATCCGGTTCTCACTCAGACAACCAGACTCAGTCGTTAAGTACGATATATCCACAATTCAGTGTGTCTTTCTCAACACTATTTGCCAGGGCATAGGGGAGAAGTACGACAGTGTTCGCAGAGACCTCAAGACCCTCCTGGGTGACCCCACTGTCAGTGATGAGGCACTGCTTCGCCAAGTAATAAAGACCACGGCGGAGGAAAGCGAGCGGAAGCGTCGACTTGGCCGTAGTTCTACCATCAAAGTGAGTCATGCACACACAACAAACAGTGAGTTGAAAGAGCAAACAAAGGACGACGTGAAAGTAAATCAGATTAATAATGACTTCACACTTCAAAGACTCAGCGCCCAGGTGGAAGCACTGACACAAGCTATGGAAAACCTGAAAGCAAGGACAGTTCATGTTCCAGCACCAGAGCAGAGGAGCTCAAGACCCCAACCAGAGAGAAGATCTCAAAGAGAAAGAAAGAGCTGTCAGAACTGTGCTTCTCAAGTCAACCCGAACTGTAACCACTGCTTTGTCTGCGGAGAAGAAGGGCATCGTGCTGTAGGGTGCCTGAAGAAAACTAAGCCGTCGGGAAACGGGAGACGATCAGAGCAGGGGGACCACCTCTGATCGGCAAACCTCAGCAGTCCCACCCAAAGAAAAGGTCCAAAACCACTACTGACAGAGAGATGTTAGGTGCATGCTCGCAAGGAACTGACAAAGAAACACCACGTGGTCTAGTAGCTCCCCTAGTAGGTCGCCAGTCCCTTCTGAAATGTATGATGGCAGGTTACCTGGTAACGGTGGTATTAGACACGGGGGCGGGGGTAAGTCTTATAGATCAGGCATGGCTAAATAGATACTTACCCGGACAACAGATTAGATCCTTAAGTGAACTGATGGATGATGAACTTAATGTGAAGGCAGTCACGGGGGACTCAGTACCTTATGATGGATGGGTGGAAGTTGTAGTCAACCTTGAAGGCAACAATGACCCAGGCCTATCGATACGTGTACCCTTCCTTGTGAGCCGCCTTAAGATCGAGAGACCCATAGTAGGCTTTAATGTAATCCACGAGTTCATTAAAGACAATGGGGGGAACTACAAACTTATTGAGCTTATTGGTAGAGCCATGGGGACTGACATTTCTACTGTAAGCACCCTAGTAAGTTTCATCCAGGCTAAAGAACATCCTATACATGAGCCAGCTACTGTAAAAGTAGGTTTCAAAGGGGGAATAGTCTATCCTAATCAGGTGGCTTACATTAAGTGTAGAGTCCCAGACAGTATTAGCTCAACAGAGTCACTTGTGTTGTTTGAACCAGTACTAGATAATGTCCACCTTGAACAGCTTAGTGTTGGAGCGGGACTCTTACAGATAGAAAAGACAGAGAGGCCGTATATTAAAGTACAGGTGTCAAATTATTCCAGCCGGAGTGTGACACTACCTAGTTCAACAGTTTTGGGTTCTATTGAACCTATTGCAAAAATAGTTGAGACTGACCAACCCAAGACCCCTTGTGAAACAGCACCAGTCTCCACCTGTATTGTTGGCTCTGTGAGCAAGTCTAGTCAAGACCAAGAGCCATCTAATACTGCCCACTGGCACCCTCCAGTGGATATTAGCCACCTAACACCAGAACAACAAAAGGAAGTAGAGCAAATGTTATTTGAGGAATCAAATGCTTTTGCCCGAGATGATGGAGACATTGGAAATATTCCGAGTTTGAACATGACCATTAACCTGACAGACGACATCCCAGTCCAACGCACATACACATCCATCCCCAAGCCATTATACAAAGAGGTGAAAGAATACATCCAGGACTTACTGGCCAAAGGCTGGATAGTCAAGTCGAAATCACCCTTTGCTGCGCCTGTAGTGTGTGTGAGGAAACGGGATGGCACGCTAAGACTTTGCATTGACTACAGACAGTTGAATCAGAAGACCGTGCCTGACCGCCACCCGCTTCCGCGCATCCGGGACCTCCTGGACACGCTGGGCGGCCACAGCTGGTTCAGCATTCTGGACCAAGGTAAAGCTTACCACCAGGGGTATATGGCTGAGGGTTCACGCCATATGACTGCCTTCGTCTCACCCTGGGGGCTATATGAGTGGGTAAGGATTCCTTTTGGTCTCAGTAATGCCCCCGCCGCTTTTCAACGCAGTATGGAAGAAATGCTAGACACCCTGCGTGATGATTGTTGCATTCCATATCTGGATGACATCCTTTGCTATTCAAAGGGGTTCACTGAACATGTTGAGGCGCTGCGCAAGGTCCTCAGAGCTCTTCAGCAACATGGGGTTAAGCTTCGCCCAACCAAATGTGAACTGTTCAAAGCAGAGGTCAGATATGTGGGTAGGCTGGTTTCAGAAAAGGGGGTCCGAATCGATCCAAAGGACTATGAAGCTGTCAAGTCACTCAGTCAGAAGACGCCAACGAACGTGGGTGAGTTAAGAAAACTGCTTGGGTTTTTAAGTTATTATCGGGCCTACATTCAAGATTTTTCCAGGATTGCTAAACCTTTGTACAGCCTCCTACAAGTCAAAGGGAGTCCTGAAAACACTCAGACCAAGCCCAAGAAAACCCGAAGTGCTCAGCTGCCCTCAAGGGCTCCTATCAGCTGGACAGGTGAGCACGACCACATCCTGAGGCAGCTCATTGACACTCTGTCCGACCCACCTGTGCTTGCCTACCCCGACTTCGAACTGCCCTTTGTTTTACATACTGACGCATGTGAGAAAGGGCTCGGGGCTGTGTTGTATCAGAGGCAGGGGGGAAAATTAAAAATCATAGCGTATGGCTCAAGAACTCTGACCCCAGCTGAAAAAAACTATTGTTTACATTCCGGTAAGCTAGAGTTCCTAGCTCTTAAATGGGCCATTTGTGAGAAGTTCAGGGATTATTTATTTTATGCCCCAGAGTTCACAGTGTATACCGACAATAATCCCTTGACATATGTAATGAGCACTGCAAAGTTAAATGCGACAGGACATAGGTGGGTAGGAGAGCTTGCAGATTTCCGGTTTAACATCAAGTACCGACCTGGTAGAGTTAATGTGGACGCTGACACTTTGTCACGCCTTCCGCTGGACATTGACAGTTATGTTGGAGAATGTACAGAGGAGCTTAGCCGAGACATTGTTTGTGCAACATGGGAAGGGAGTGAGGTAGCAAAGAAGAGTGATGTTGCCTATGTAGCTGCCTTAAAGTCCAACACCCACCATGTTTTCAAATTGCATCGCCATTAATATTTATTAATTTATTTAAAAAAAATACAGGAGCGATTACTTATATTGTGGAGAAATAACGGTAAATGTGTTATTTCATGATTTATAGCAGATTTTAGCATGCAGCTCTGGGAAAATCTGCTCCTCTCCATATATGGGCATTCACAAGGGCATTCACGTCACCAAAGTGACGCCTTGGAGTTACAGGCGAGCGAGGAAAAGAAAAAGGAAGCATTTTTAAATATTCCCTAAAGCTGCCTGTTGATTAATCCTGCTGTCGCTCACTCATATTCTGAGCGAGCATCCACTTAGACATACTAGTTTAATTCGTTTGATCGCGACAAATTCATTCATTTCCGCATCGACTTTTTATTCTCCCCCCGTGAAAGGCATCCAGAGCCAGCCGCGCAGAGCGTTCGAGCTCCCCGCGTGCTTCCCGACCCGTGCTCCTTGCAGCTGAGGAGAGCAAATGCATACACTCGAGGGAGCAAATTACACCGGCACGAGGAACTTCAAAGGAACGAGGAACGAGGAGCCAGGGACGCGCGCGGCTCGCAGCTCGCTCCTTTGGGCAGATGAGAGCAACAACAGGTCCGCAGCGGTGTTATAAAATAAATAATAAATAAAATCAGAGCGCTGGTCCATACACACAAATGCACCAGGAAATATGCAGGAAATATGCAGTTTTCTCCTACTCTCTCTCATAAACCTCCATGGAAACTCACTCCTACCTTCTGCCTTGCTTTCTGGGTGGAGATCAATGTAACAAAAGGCATGACCCTTCGGGACTCTTCGGCCAGGTTTCCGGATTCATTCGGGAGTGGGTTGTTTTTTTTTTTTTTTTTTAACCCTCGCCTGGCCCAAATGCAAAAATGAAAATAAAATTCATAAAATACTACAGTAATTCTCCAATATGGTGAATTGTTACTGTCACGGTGGGTGTTGTCCTTTAAACCTGGCTCAAGACATTGGGTCGGACACTAGGCCAGACGCACCAGCCTTACCTAGCATTAGCCATGAAGAGCTAGTGAGAGCACAAAGACAAGACACGACAATTAAAGAACTCCTCAGGTTAAAAGAGACCAAACCCACACTAACTGACAGAGACAGACAAAATGCAGATGGGTTAGTGCGGAGGTTAATGCGTGAGTGGGGGAAACTTAAGATGGAGAATGAGCTACTTTACAGAGAAGCTGGGGGTAGAAAACAGCTTGTACTGCCTGCAGAGTACAGGCCCTTGGTGCTGAAACTCCTTCATAAGGACATGGGTCACCTCGGTGCTGAAAGAGTTATCAACCTGGCCCGAGATCGCTTCTACTGGCCCTTTATGAAGAAGGACATTGAAGCTTATGTGACGAGACAATGTCCCTGTATAAAACAAAAGAAACCCACCACACACATTAGGGCACCCATGGGGAGCATCAGTTCCAGTGCACCCATGGAGCTAGTATCCATTGACTTTATGCATCTAGAAAAGAGCAGAGGTGGTTACGAATACATCCTTGTTGCAGTTGACCACTTTACACGGTTCGCTCAGGCGTGGCCGACCAGAAACAAGTCAGCCAAAACTGCTGCGGAGAAACTATACAACGATTTTATTCCTCGTTTTGGGTACCCTGCTAGACTACATCACGACCAGGGCCGTGAATTTGAAAACTCACTGTTTAGGGGACTACAGCAGCTGTCAGGTGTCAGTCACTCACGTACAACACCATACCACCCACAGGGAAATCCTGCCGAGCGATTTAATCGCACCCTACTACAAATGCTGAGAACTCTTGAGGAGGCAGAAAAGGATAACTGGAAAGACTTTCTGCCCCAAGTTGTCCATGCATATAATTGCACAAAACATGAGGCCACAGGGTTTGCCCCACATTTCTTAATGTTTGGACAGCATCCCCGCTTGCCCGTGGACCTCATGTTTGGACTCAACACAGAGGAGGACAGTGAAACACCATATGGATATGTTCAAGAGTGGGCAAGGAGGATGAAAGAGGCTTATCGTATTGCTAACAACAACAGCCAGCAATCGAGCGCTCGTGGAAAGAAACACTATGACCAACATGTGAGAGGAGTTGTCTTGGAGCCTGGTGATCGAGTGTTAGTTCGCAACCTGAGAGAAAAGGGCGGACCTGGAAAGCTCAGGTCATATTGGGAGCAGACTGTGTACATTGTCAAAGAGCAGATCAATGACAGCCCCATCTACAAAGTATGTCCTGAGAACAATGCCCAGAATACCAGGGTCCTCCACAGAAATCTGCTGCACCTGGTGAATGACTTACCTTTAACTGTTGATCACAGAAAAGATAAAGCACCCACCAAGAGCAGAGTCAGAGGCCACCGGGTCACTCCAAGCCAAAGTAATCGAGACAGCGACTCATCAGATTCTGAGAGTGACTCCAGGATGCGTTATTGGCTCAGAGTACCTGCGTCAACAAGACTACAGGAACCAGCCACCCAAACTCATCCAGTGTCGAGCCAAGTTTTCACACCCGTGGACCAACAGAGGGACTCTCAACTGAACACTGTAGATGAACATTTTCAGCATCCAGCTGAAAATGAACTGGTCCAAAACGGTGAAACGGACGATGCACAAAGAGAACAAGAACTGGGAAGAGACACTGAACAGGTTGAACCTGAAATTGAGCGAGAGGAGCGAGTACCAACTCAGGAGGAATTTCTCAGGAGGTCTACGCGAGCAAGGAGACCACCTCAGACATTCACCTACAACACTATGGGTCAGCCCTCCTATCAGCCACAAGGGGTCATAGGTCATGTTGGACTGTGTGGGTTACAAGCTTCACCATTATGGGTAATGCAACCTGTACAAGAGCAATTTTATACTCAACAGACTGTGCCTTATGCAACGACAATGCCTTTTGCAGTGCCTTATAATTTGGTATACTGAGATGTGTACACTGAAGGGAAATGTTCTTTTGAGTGAGGTTCCTGTGACAAGAACCAAGTTGTTAATATTTTGTGAAATGTTATCACTGGCGTTAAAGTGTCGGGAGCCACCTTTTAAGTTGGGGAGCGTGTGGTGCACCTGAAAATGTCACCACAATATTTGGTTTTCTTATGAATGTAAAGTATTTCCATGTGCAGCTGATCCTATGTTCAAATATATGTTATATTTGGTTTGCGGTTCGGCAAGTTAATATGCCTGCATTTTTATAGTGTTTTTCTGAGGAGCGGTGATGACGAAGCGGAACCTTTGTTTTGGGGGGGTGCGTTGCTTCCAGGTTGGTTTTGGGGACGGACGGCTTCACATGCTTTCTGGATCTAAACGGCGAAACAATGGTCGTCATCTTTGACTCCTAATTTTATTATTCTTCAGGTCAGTACATGGTGAAAACACATCACAACTACGATGTAAGATGTTTACCTCTTATGTGAACAGCACATATCACTGTGTGGCGGTTTCTGTGCAGTAGTTGCAAGTAAATAGTCACGTTAAATCTGGCAGGATGCCAGCTCGCGCTGGGAAGGTCTCGCGAGGGAAAGTGAATAGAAGGATTTGATATCTTACTAACTCCGGGTTTTGAGTTTCACTTTGTTTTGTTTGAATGATATTCAGACCAAGTGTGGGAACTGAGGTTAAAGGTGGAACAAGGTTAGATTCTGCATTTGTTTTGTAAGTCTTGTCATTTTATTTTTGATCGGTGTTCAGTTAAAGTCAGTGTATATTTTAATGCTTAGATCAGTAAATATACAGCTAAGTGCAGTAGAGCCTTTGATCGGTGTTCAGTTAAAGTCAGTGTACATTTTAAATGCTTATCAGTAAATATAGAGCTAGATGCAGTACAGTATTTGACATATTGTCTTCATCTAAGTGAAGGGTGAAAATGTGAAAAGGTTAATTACTGTAACACTGGTAAAAGAAGGAAACCAGGTTTGTAAATCATTAATACCATACAGGTACACTGTAAAATATTGGTTTGTTAACAAATCCTATAAATAAACATGCTTTCTGGATCTAAACGGCGAAACAATGGTCGTCATCTTTGACTCCTAATTTTATTATTCTTCAGATGGTGTGTCATCACTGTTGCAGCAGTCCTGACACTCGGGACCTGTAACATATATATATATAGGCACTGCAGGAGGTGGAACAGACAAGGGAGATTATTGTGGACTTCAGAAGGAACAAACAAACACATACCCCACTGAACATAGGTGGATCAGTGGTGGAAGTGGTCTCCAGCTACAAGTACTTGGGTGTACACTTGAATGATAATCTCAGCTGGACCAACAACACCACCAGCCTGATCAAGAAAGGTCATCAGAGACTCTACTTCCTCAGACGGCTGAGACGAGCTGGTCTGAGTAGCCCAGTCCTCACCTCCTTCTACAGGTGTGCAGTGGAGAGCATCCTGTGCTCCAGCATCAACGTGTGGCATGGAGGCTGCACAGCTGCAGAAAGAAAAGCTCTTGCAGAGAGTGGTGAAGGCTGCACAGAAGTCTGTTGGAGTCAGTCTCCCCACCATCACAGACATTTACACTTCGAGATGCAGGAAAAAAGCCACCTGCATCATGAAAGACCCCACTCACCCAGCACACACACTCTTTGCCCCACTCCCCTCAGGACGGAGGTTGAGGAGCATCAAATGTAGAACCACTAGACTGAGGAACAGCTTCTACCCTGAGGCTGTTAGACTCATGAATAAATAAATAATAAGAATAATCACTGTGAAATATCACATCATGCTGATGCTGATCTGTTTTCTTGTTGCTGTGTTCATCTGTGACCATCTGCTCATAAAGACTCATGTTCGTGCTGCTGTTTGTAATGACGTTTTTCTATTACTCTAGGGCTTAGTGTATTTCTAGTTGGATGTTTTTCTTAGTTCATATCCTAGATGTTATTACTGTTTTTCTCTTACATTTTGTTGTTGGATGTAACTGGGACCCTGTGTACATAATCTCATTTCATCACATGTACTACATGCGGTGCAAATGACAATAAAGACTCTCTGACTCTGACTTCCTGACAACCTGGGCTTGAACCCACAATCTGTGGGTTGCAAGTTGCAACACTGCAGCACTGACCACTGAGCTACTGCAGCCCAGATAAAACAGTAAATACCAATAAGATCCATACTCAGCTAATGTGCACTAGAATAAAAACAGATGACTATAGCTGAGTTTGTTTCACAGACACTGAGCTAAAACATGATGTGGCAGTAGCTGAGAGTCATCCACAATACAGACCCTGAGCACTAAGAACATGCTCACTTGACTTCTAACATTAAGGGCGAGGCAGACCTCTGCATTCTTGCCAGCGCCGCTCGACGCGCGCGTGCTGCGCGCGTGCTACGCGCAGCCAGTTCACAGCAGAGCTCCGCTTGAGCAGCTGTGCACGGAGCGTTTACCTACAGGACAAACTGAGATTGCTGATTGGTCTTTTTCTGACACGCCTAATGAAATGATTGACAGGTCTGAGTGGTGAGAAAAGCCACAGGCTGCGCAGCGTTTTTCTGTGTTTATATGTTAATAAAAAGTTAAAATAAATAAAATAAAAACAGGGAACGCTGCTCCTGCAGCCCACAGCCCACCAGGAAATATTTAGAAGCTGGCGTATCCACGTTGGACATGAGTTTAGTTCACTTGTGACAAGTTCATTCATTCCTCCTCATCGGAGGAGGAAGTGAATGGTGACCGCTTCAAGCGATCACTTGACTTTTGGCAAAAAAAACAAAAGAAAAGTCCGATCAGCGATGAAGAAGGGATATTTAATACATTTGTGTCTCATACAAAACAGTCCGCCACCAGGGCAGTTTATTGTGAGACAACGTGCGCGCGTGAGCGGTCGTAAAATTTGAGCTTGTCGCGTTCACGCGAGCGTTCAAAGGCTTGTGCAACGGCGCTCGCACAGCGCTCACACGGCGTGGCGCGGCGCTCGGTCCAGCGCGGAGGTCTGCCTCGCCCTTTACTTTCAAGGTTTGATCGTGATGGTGACCAAAACTCATTTCTTAGCATCAAAGGCAGTGAGCAATATTCACTCCTCAATGAGAGCTAGTCTGTATGTACCGTAAATAATTGTGTGAAGATTTTTGAAAAAGTGGCATTGTTTACAAAGGTGATCCTAAAAAAACCAAAAAAAAAAACCAAAAGCAAGCCTACAAAAAAAAAAAGTTGAAAAAAAAATGGACGAGTTGAGTCAACAGTCACATGTTTGGTGTTTTATCAAAGGTTAGGCAGTGTGTGTGTGGTTGGGTATGTGTGTGTGTGTGTATGTGTGTGTTTGTGCATGCATGTGTGCATGCATGTGTGTTTCCTGATCTTCCAGTGATTTCCATGCCTGCATGGATCTCTGCTGCCAACAGTCCTGGAGCTGAGCTGATCTCTGCTCATGCTAAAAAAGGAAACAGCAACTCATGTTTAGAACCAGGTCAAACTGAACCCTCAACCTAAACACTCACTTGATGGATGTCAGCACCTGAATCTGGGACTCCACAGTTAATCAACGTCAGCCTCCACAGAATGTAAAGCTTAATGTAGCATCAGTCATGAGAGCTGCTTACTGTGCATCCATGAGGAACACAGGAAGTAACTGAATATGAGCAGGAAATGACTGAACATCAGCAGCAAGTGACTGAACAGCAGCAAGAATCGACTGAACATCAGCAGGAAGTGGGTGAACGTTAGCAGCAAGTGACTTATCATCAGCAAGAAGTGACTGAACATCAGTAGCAAGTGACTGAACATCAGCAGGAAGTCACTAAATATCAGCAGGAAGTGACTGAATATCAGCAGCAAGTGATTGAACATCTGCAGGAAATGATTGAACATCAGTAGGAAGTGACTGAATGGTAGCTGGCAGTGACTGATAATCAATAGCAAGTGAATGAACAACAGCAGGAAGTGAATGAACATCAGTAGGAAGTGACTGAACAGCAGCAGCAAGTAACTGAACAGCAACAGGAAGTGATTGAGTATCAGTAGGAAGTGACTTAACATCAGCAGGAAGTGACTGAATATCAGCAGGAAGTTACTGAACATCAGTAGGAAGTGACTGAACAGTAGCAGCAAGTGACTGAACATCAGCAGGAATCGACTGAACATCAGCAGGAATCGACTGAACATCAGCAGGAATCGACTGAACATCAGCAGGAGTGACTGAACAGCAGCAGGAATTGACTGAGCATCAGCAGGAGTGACTGAACATCAGCAGGAGTGACTGAACAGCAGCAGGAATTGACTGAGCATCAGCAGGAATGATGGAACATTAACAGGAAGTGGGTGAACATTAGAAGCATGTGACTGAACATCAGTAGGAAATAACTGAACATCAGTAGGAAGTGACTGAACATCAGCAGTAAGTGAATGAACATCAGCAGCAAGTGACTGAACATTAGCAGGAAGTGACTGAGTATCAGTAGGAAGTGACTGAACATCAGCAGTAAGTGAATGAACATCAGCAGCAAGTGACTGAACATCAGCAAGAAATAACTGAACATCAGTAGGAAGTGACTGAACAGCAGCAGTAAGTGAATGAACATCAGCAGTAAGTGACTGAACATTAGCTGGAAGAGACTGAACATCAGCAGCAAGTGAATGAACATCAGCAGCAAGTGACTGAACATTAGCAGGAAGTGACTGAACAGCAGCAGCAAGTGACTGAACATCAGTAGCAAGTGACTGAACATCAAAAGGAAGTGACTGAACATCAGTAGCAAGTGACTGAACATCAGCATGAATCGACTAAACATCAGCAGAAGTGAATGAACATCCGCAGGAATAGACTGAACATCAGCAGGAGTGACTGAACATCAGCAGGAGTGACTGAACATCAGCAGGAATTGACTGAATGTTAGCTGGAAGTGACTGAACATCAGTACCAAGTGACTGAACATCAGCAAGAAGTGACTGAACATCAGTAGAACGTGATTTAATATCAGTAGCAAGTGACTGAACATCAGCAGGAAGTGACTGAACAGCAGCAGCAAGTGATTGAACATCAGCAGGAAGTGACTAAACAGCAGCAGCAAGTGACTGAATGTTAACTGTAAGTGACTGAACAGCAGCAGGAAGTAACTTAGTATCAGTAGGGAGTGATTGTACATCAGCAGGAAGTGACTAAACATCAGCAAGAAGTGGCTGAACATCAGCAGGAAGTGACTAAACATCAGCAAGAGTGACTGAACATCAGCAGGAAGTGACTGAACGTTAGCTGGAAGTGACTGAACATCAGTAGCAAATGACTGAACATCAACAGGAAGTGACTGAACATCAGCTGGAAGTGGCTGATTATAAGCAGCAAGTGACTGAACAGCAGCAAGAAGTGACTGAACATCAGCAGGAAGTGACTGAACGTTAGCTGGAAGTGACTGAACATCAGTAGCAAATGACTGAACATCAACAGGAAGTGACTGAACATCAGCTGGAAGTGGCTGATTATAAGCAGCAAGTGACTGAACAGCAGCAAGAAGTGACTGAACAGCAGCAGCAAGTGACTGAACAGCAGCAGCAAGTGACTGAACGTTAGATGGAAGTGAACAGCAATAGGAAGTAACAGAGTATCAGTAGGAAGTGACTGAACATCAGCAGGAAGTGACTAAACATCAGTAGGAAGTGGCTGAACATCACCAGGAAGTGACTGAACACCAGCAGCAGGAAGTGACTGAATATCAGCATGAAGTGACTGAACAGCTGTAGCAAGTAACTAAACATCAGCAGGAAGTGACTGAACATTAACTGGAAGTGACTGAACAGCAGCAGGAAGTGACTGAACGTTAACTGGAAGTGACTGAACCACAGCAGGAAGTAACTGAACATCAGTAGAAAGTAACTGAACATCAGTAGGAAGTGACTGAACATCAGCAGGAAGTGACTAAACATCAGTAGGAAGTGACTAAACATCAGTAGGAAGTGACTGAACATCAGCAGGAAGTGACTAAACATCAGTAGGAAGTGACTAAACATCAGTAGGAAGTGACTAAACATCAGTAGGAAGTGACTAAACATCAGTAGGAAGTGACTGAACATCAGCAGGAAGTGACTGAACATCAGCAGGAAGTGACTAAACATCAGTAGGAAGTGACTAAACATCAGTAGGAAGTGACTAAACATCAGTAGGAAGTGACTAAACATCAGTAGGAAGTGACTAAACATCAGTAGGAAGTGACTGAACATCACCAGGAAGTGACTGAACACCAGCAGCAGGAAGTGACTGAATATCAGCAGGAAGTGACTGAACAGCAGTAGGAAGTGACTGAACAGCTGCAGCAAGTAACTAAACATCAGCAGGAAGTGACTGGACATTAACTGGAAGTGACTAAACAGCAGCAGGAAGCGACTGAACAGCAGCAGCAAGTGAATGAACATCAGATGCAAGTGGCTGAACGTTAGCTGGAAGTGACTGAACATCAGCAGGAAGTGACTGAAAATCAGCAGAAAGTGACTGAACGTTAGCTCGAAGTGACTGATCATGAGCAGCAAGTGACTGAACATCAGCAAGATGTGACTGGACATCAGCAGGAAGTGACTGATTATCAGCAGCAAGTGACTAAACATCAGCAGGAAGTGACTGAATATCAGCAGCAAGTGATTGAACATCAGTAGGAAGTGACTGAACGTTAGCAGGAAGTGACTGAACGTGAACTGGAAGTGACTGAACAGCAGCAGGAAGTAGGCTAACTGAATATCAGTAGGACATGACTGAACATCAGCAGGAAGTGACTAAACATCAGCAGAAAGTGGCTGAACATCACCAGGAAGTGACTGAACACCAGCAGCAGGAAGTGAATGAATATCAGCATGAAGTGACTGAACATCGGTAGGAAGTGACTGAACAGCAGCAGGATGTGACTGAGTATCCATCAGAAGTTACTGAACAGCAGCAGGAAGTCACTGAACAGCAGCAGGAAGTGATTGAACATCAGTAGGAAGTAAATGGTAAATGGACTATAT
>JBBPBX010048601.1:0-25688 GCA_038048925.1 Garcialebias charrua | reverse complement strand
ATGGACTGGTGACTTGTAAATGTGTCCCTGTGATGGACTAGAGACTTGTCCACGTGTCCCTGTGATGGACTGGAGACCTGTCCAGGATGTCCCTGTGATGGACTGGAGACTTGTCCATGTGTCCTTGTGATGGACTGGAGACTTGTCCCTGTGTACCTGTGATGGACTGGAGACCTGTCCAGGTATCCCTGTGATAGACTGGAGACTTGTCCACGTGTCCTTGTGATGGACTGGAGACTTGTCCCTGTGTACCTGTGATGGACTGGAGACCTGTCCAGGTATCCCTGTGATGGACTGGAGACTTGTCCATGTGTCCTTGTGATGGACTGGAGACTTGTCCACATGTCCCTGTGATGGACTGGAGACCTGTCCAGGATGTCCCTGTGATGGACTGGAGACTTGTCCACGTGTCCCTGTGATGGACTGGTGACTTGTAAATGTGTCCCTGTGATGGACTAGAGACTTGTCCACGTGTCCCTGTGATGGACTGGAGACCTGTCCAGGATGTCCCTGTGATGGACTGGAGACTTGTCCATGTGTCCTTGTGATGGACTGGAGACTTGTCCCTGTGTACCTGTGATGGACTGGAGACCTGTCCAGGTATCCCTGTGATAGACTGGAGACTTGTCCACGTGTCCTTGTGATGGACTGGAGACTTGTCCCTGTGTACCTGTGATGGACTGGAGACCTGTCCAGGTATCCCTGTGATGGACTGGAGACTTGTCCATGTGTCCTTGTGATGGACTGGAGACTTGTCCACATGTCCCTGTGATGGACTGGAGACCTGTCCAGGATGTCCCTGTGATGGACTGGAGACTTGTCCACGTGTCCCTGTGATGGACTGGTGACTTGTAAATGTGTCCCTGTGATGGACTAGAGACTTGTCCACGTGTCCCTGTGATGGACTGGAGACCTGTCCAGGATGTCCCTGTGATGGACTGGAGACTTGTAAATGTGTCCCTGTGATGGACTGGAGACTTGTAAATGTGTCCCTGTGATGGACTGGAGAGTTGTAAATGTGTCCCTGTGATGGACTGGAGACCTGTCCAGGTGTCCCTGTGATTGACTGGAGACTTGTCCACATGTCCCTGTGATGGACTGGAGACTTGTCCATGTGTCCTTGTGATGGACTGGAGACTTGTCCCTGTGTACCTGTGATGGACTGGAGACCTGTCCAGGTATCCCTGTGATGGACTGGAGACTTGTCCATGTGTCCTTGTGATGGACTGGAGACTTGTCCAGATGTCCCTGTGTCCCCCTTCAGTGTAGCCAGTCCAAAGTTGGACAGATTCTGGAAAAAGGAGCAATACCTGATCCTAATATGTCAGACACAAGTTTCCCTGTTTTTCCCAGCACGTCAAAATGGTGCTTTCCTCCTGACACAAGTAATATTGGAGAAAGCGCATTTAAAACATCAGGCCAAGCCACTTCTACCACATACTCAAAGGATAAACCAGACAGAAAAGATGAGCTTCTCAAACAGGAATCCTCAAAGCAGATTACATGTCTACAAAACTTCTGTTATGTTTGTGGTAAGCCACAAACTAAAATTTCACGCCATTTGCAAACACACCAGACGCATCCTGAAATTATCCAACTGTTTTCCCTTCACAAGGATTCTAAAGAGCGCAAAGTTTTATTAGAAAAATTGAGGAACAGGGGAATTCACAAGCATAACAATGCAGTTTTACAAGGTGGACAAGGGCCCTTGAAAGTGAAGAGAAAGACAAAAGCTAAGGCCGTAGATGGAACATTTATTCACTGTATCTACTGTGAAGGAATGTACGTTCAAAAGCAACTATGGAGACATGTCCGTAGATGCCCTTGTAAGCCAGAAAATATGGATATGGATAATCCACCTGGAAGAGCCAAAGTGCTGAGTTTGGCTTTGGCTAAAGAGTCTGCATTCTATCATGAAATCTGAAGTGGTGTTTGTAAGATCATTAAAAGTATGAAACCCGACGATGTTACCTCAGCTGTGAGAAATGACCTGTGTATTATTCAGTTTGCTCAGTCACTCCACAACAGACATGGACAAGACCCCTCAAAATACGACTACATGCGACAAAAGCTTCATGAAGTTGGCCGTTTGTTGATATGTCTGCGCACAAAATATGCAATACATAACCTAGAGGATGCTGTGAAACCTGCTAACTTCCAGAGAGTTGTGCAAGCAGTAAAGACTGTGTCAGGCTTTGATGAAGAAACACGTTCATACAAAAAAACAAGCCTTGCCATAAAACTGGGACATACACTGAACAAAATCTGTAACCTTGTTCATTGCCGAGCACTCATGGCAGAAGATGAACAACTGATGAAGTCGTCAGACGCATTCAAAAAACTGTGCTCATCAAAATGGTCAGAGATGGTGTCTCATAGTGCCCTTAGCACTTAAAATCATGCCAAATACAATAGGCCATTAACATTACCATTCACTGAAGATGTTAAGCTTCTGCATCAGCATCTGAATAAATCAGGAGAAAATGCCTTTAACACCTTGAAAGATGAAGCCAGCCCCCAGACTTATGCAGAACTTGCAAAAGTTACACTTGCATAGGTCATTGTGTTCAATCGTAGACGAGCAGGAGAGGTTTCAAAGATGCACCTACGAAGTTTTATGGAGCGTGACACCACCAAGCTCCATGATGATGTTGCCATGGGTTTGTCAACGGTTGAACAGAAGCTCTGCAGCCATTTCACTCGGGTTGAAATCATTGTGAAAAGAGGCCGAAAGGTTGCAGTTTTACTCGCACCAAATGTGGTGGATGCACTGACTTTATTGGCAAGTAAGAGAGAGACATGTGTTGTTTTACAAACAAACTTATTTCTATTTGCAAGACCTAAATCAATGAGTCACTACAGAGGACAGGACAGTCTGCGTGTTCATGCAAGCCAGTGTGGAGCATAGCACCCAGAGTTCCTCAGGTCAACACAACTACGGAAACATGTAGCCACGCTCTCACAAGTCTTGAACTTAAAAAACAATGAACTTGACCAGGTTGCAGACTTCTTGGGCCATGACATCCGTGTTCACAGGGAATTTTACAGATTACCAGCTCCCCCAACACAACTGGCAAAGATATCCAAGCTACAGGTTGAAAAAAATATGGAGGAACTTTTTTTTTAAATAAAGTATTTAAAAGTGTAACACAGATTTATACAATATTAATACATAATACAGAAAGGTACATACCCCAGATACTGGTAGCATACTGGTTATTTAACCAGTATGTATATTTTGTACCAGACTATTCTATAAAATGACATGTTATCTTGTACTCAATTGGTATGTACCTGGTACCTATGCAACCTGGCTTTATAATGAAATGACTAATAACCTAGTTGCCTGGTATGTACCGAGGTCTTTGTTACAATCAAAAAAATGTGTTCAATAAAAAAACAACTGGACTTTTATTTGTAGCAGAAGACGTTTCGCCCTTCATCCAAAAGGCTTTCTCAATTCTAAGAGAAGAGACCTGTCCAGGTGTCCCTGTGATGGACTGGAGACTTGTTATTATTATAACTTGTCAGTTATTATTATTATTATTGTTATTATTATTATTATTATTATTATTATTATATTACTTGTAAATGTGTTCCTGTGATGGACTGGAGACCTGTCCAGGTGTCCCTATGATGGACTGGAGACTTGTCCACGTGTCCCTGTGATGGACTGGTGACTTGTAAATGTGTCCCTGTGATGGACTGGAGACTTGTAAATGTGTCCCTGTGATGGACTGAGACTTGTCCAGATGTCCCTGTGTCCCCCTTCAATGTAGCCAGTCCAAAGTTGGACAGATTCTGGAAAAAGCAGCAATATCTGATCCTAATATGTCAGACACAAGTTTCCCTGTTTTTCCCAGCACTTCAAAATGTTGCTTTTCTCCTGACACAAGGAATATTGGAGAAAACACATTTAAAACATAAGGCAAAGCAGTCTGCATTCTATCATGAAATCTCAAGTGGAGTTTGCTATTTATGAGACTGAGCTGAATGCAGCACCTCAGACTGAGGAAGTCTTTATTTAGGGCCTTGTCATCAAATTTATCAGTGAACTTAAAAGGTATGTGGAGCTTTATTAGTGTTAACAAAAAATACAATTTTTCCTATTTATATAACTAGGTTGAGGAATCTTAGCAAATAAATCCTTTGCAAAATATGACTTTCTTTTGGAATATCGAGGTGAACTGATCACCAAGGAGGAATGTGAGAGGAAGCAACAGGTTTGCGATGAATCGATGAAAGTGTTTTTGTTTGAATTGTACTTTGATGTAAAAACTGTAAAAAAAACTTTGTCGAGGAAGTCTTCTTTTATAAGACTGAGCTGAACATAGCATGTAAGACTGAGGAAGTCATTCGTCCGAAACACGTCTTCAGTCTGAGGTGCTGCATTCAGCTCAGTCTTATAAATAGCACCCTCTCACAGTGGATCAACCAGTTTGCAGGTCCTCCTTGATCATGAGAGCAGCTGGTTTTGGCTGTTCAGCAAACTCGTTGATCCACTGTGAGAGGGTGCTATTTATAAGACTGAGCTGAATGCAGTACCTCAGACTGAGGAAGTATTTATTTATAAGACTGAGCTGAGTACAGCATCCAAGACTGTGGAAGTCATTTGTCCGAAAGGTTTCCTCAATCTGAGATGTTGCATTCAGCTCAGTCTTATAAATAGCACCCTCTCACAGTGGATCAACCAATTTGCTGATGACAGCCAAAACCAGCTGCTCTCATGATCAAGGAGGACCTGCAAACTGGTTGATCCACTGTGAGAGGGTGCTATTTATGAGACTAAGCTGAATGCAGCACCTCACACTGAGGAAATCTTTATTTATAATACTGAGTTGAATACATTATCTCCAGACTTGGACAAAAGACTAAACATTTCCAGTTTTTTTTTTTTGCTTTTCTTTGTGTTGTTTTTTTGAATGTCCTGAGGACCAGACTTAGCTTTTTTGATTATTCTACTAGAATTATTGAGCATTCATCAGGGTATTTTAATTTTAGTATGTGTCTTGTTCAACAAGCTTTCTAGTGTTTTATGTTTTCATGTAACAAATGTGATGCCCTGTGATAAACTTGCGAACCGTGAAAGGTGCACCCCGCCCCTTGCCCTATGATTGCTGGATATGGGCACCGGCGACCCCCGTGACCCAAAATGGAAGAAACGGGTAAAGATAATGGATGGATGTAGAAAATGGGCAATGTTTAGGCTGATGGTCCTCCTTGATCATGTGAGCAGCTGGTTTTGGCTGTCATCAGGAAGTCTTTATTTATAAGACTCAGCTGAATACAACATCTCAGACTAAGGAAGTCTTTATAAGACTGAGCTGAATACAGCATCTCAGACTGAGGATGTCTTTCGTCACTCGTAAGTTAGGGATAACCTGTACTTTACAGTGGGTTGTGGTGAACCGTGTAAAAAAAGTACAATTTTGTTTTAGAAATATGTACAAGTTTATAATGTTAATGTTTTATAATATGTAAATATGTCATCTCAGACTGAGGAACTCTTTCATCGCTCGTAAGTCGGGGATCACCTGTACTTTACAGTGGGTTGTGGTGAACCGTGTAAAAAAAGTACAATTTTGTTTTAGAAATATGTACAAGTTTGTAATGTTAATGTTTTATAATATGTAAATATGTCATCTCAGACTGAGGAACTCTTTCGTCGCTCGTAAGTCGGGGATCACCTGTACTTTACAGTGGGTTGTGGTGAACCCTGTAAAAAAAGTACAATTTTGTTTTAGAAATATGTACAAGTTTGTAATGTTAATGTTTTATAATATGTAAATATGTCATCTCAGAAGTCTTTCATCGCTCATAAGTCAGGGATCACCTGTACTTTACATTGGGTTGTGATTAACCCTGCAGAAAAAGTAAAATTTTGTTTTAGAAATATGTACAAGTTTGTAATGTTAATGTTTTATAAAATGTAAATATGTCATCTCAGACTGAGGAACTCTTTCGTCGCTCGTAAGTCGGGGATCCCCTGTACTTTACATTAGGTTGTGATTAACCCTGCAGAAAAAGTAAAATTTTGTTTTAGAAATATGTATATAATGTTAATATGTTTTATAATAATGTAAATATGTCAACAGAATTTAAGTTTTTATTTTATTTTATTTGAAACATTTAAGTTTTATTTTATTTTAAACATTTGAAGATTTGTTAGTGAATATAAATAAAGTATGTGCCTAATTTGTTTAATAAAATCAGTTCAAAAAACTGTTCTCCTAATGCAGTGTCCTGTCACATTTGTGTGTTTTATGTTAATTTTATGTTAAGTAGGCGGAGTTTAAATGTCCCTTTAAAGACCCCATAATGCATGTTTGTCCTCATAAACCACATTTTTTGACGTCCTTGTAAACCACACTGGAGTCTGGGTGGTAAAACGTGCTGTGAAGCTCCTATCGGAAAGCTAAAGTGACCCAAATTTTTTTCAAAATTTTTAGAGTGCTCTGAGCTTGGTCCCAGGTCGCTAGGACCTCGGGAAGGGGTAGACCCCGTATTACACCTTCGGGCGGGTTTGGCGAAAAAGTCCGGCTAAACCACATTGACAAACCTGTGTGTGTGTGTGTGTGTGTGTGTGTATGTGTGTGTGTATGTATGTGTATGTGTGTGTGTGTGTGGGCATGTGTGGCCCAGACATGGATACACAGACGGGGTGAAGGTGGGTTGCACATGTGTACATATACTGTACATTTTTTTTTTTCTTATTTATTAATTTTTTTACTTTTTTTTAATCTATTTTATTTTATTATTATTATTATTATTATTATTTTATTTTTTATTTTATTTTTTTAATGCTAGTTCTTCATATGGAGCAAAATCAAAAAAGGCGTTCAATACAGAACAACTGGACTTTATTTGTAACAAACAAGACGTTTCACTTCTCATCCGAGAAGCTTTATCAATTGGGTTTGCAGACAGTCAAGGGAAGCAGTTATAACAGGACAAGCCATTGACACGCACCAACATATTTAAATTGGAAACTAACACCCCCCACATACTTGGGATAACACGTACCTGTGACCCATTCAAAGTTCAGAGTGTGAAAACAGAGCTTACAGAACACACACACACATCCTACTGTATGTGAAATGACAAGTCACACTTCACCCATTGATAGCAGGGACCTGTCAAAGTCTTTGTTGTTCTAATTCACAAACAAAGCTCCTCTGTTCTCATCAGGTGTGAGACGCCTGGGAACCAAACCCAGGGCCGGACCATAAGTTTTAGAGAGTTCAAATCTTAGACCTCCTCCTCTGTTTAAAGATGGTTTCTCTCTTTTTACATAAATCGCCTCTTTAACACCTCTCTCAAACCACCTGTGTTCTCGGTCCAAAATATGTACATTTTGGTCCTCAAAAGAGTGTCCCTTGTCTGTGAGGTGGAGGTGAACAGCTGAGTTTTGTCCAGAGGAGGAGGCTCTATGTTGAGACATTCTTCTGTGGATGGGCTGTTTAGTTTCTCCAATGTATAAGTCTGGACAGTCCTCGCTGCACTGGACTGCATACACTACACCACTCTGTTTGTGTGTAGGTGTTTTGTCCTTAGGGTGGACCAGCCTCTGTCTGAGAGTCCTGCTGGGTTTGAAATGAACTGGGATGTTGTGTTTGTTGAAAATCCTTCTGAAATTCTCTGATAGTCCAGCAACATAAGGGATGACAATGTTTTTTCGTCTGTTCTCCTTTTTCTGTTCCTTATTGTGTTTTGTAGATTTCCTCGCTGACTTGACAAAAGCCCAGTTAGGATATCCACATGTTTGGAGAGATTTTTCAATGTGTTTCTGTTCCTTTTCCTTCCCTTCTGTCTTCGTGGGGATGTGATCGGCCCGGTGCTGTAAAGTTCTGATGACAGAAAGTTTGTGTTCCAGTGGATGGTGAGAGTCAAACAGGAGATACTGGTCTGTGTGGGTTGGTTTTCTGTAAACTTCAATGTTTACAGAAAACCAAGTTACCAAAAACCAACCAAAAACCACAGTTTACAGAAAACCAACCCACACAGACCAGTATCTCCTGTTTGACTCTCACCATCCACTGGAACACAAACTTTCTGTCATCAGAACTTTACAGCACCGGGCCGATCACATCCCCACGAAGACAGAAGGGAAGGAAAAGGAACAGAAACACATTGAAAAATCTCTCCAAACATGTGGATATCCTAACTGGGCTTTTGTCAAGTCAGCGAGGAAATCTACAAAACACAATAAGGAACAGAAAAAGGAGAACAGACGAAAAAACATTGTCATCCCTTATGTTGCTGGACTATCAGAGAATTTCAGAAGGATTTTCAACAAACACAACATCCCAGTTCATTTCAAACCCAGCAGGACTCTCAGACAGAGGCTGGTCCACCCTAAGGACAAAACACCTACACACAAACAGAGTGGTGTAGTGTATGCAGTCCAGTGCAGCGAGGACTGTCCAGACTTATACATTGGAGAAACTAAACAGCCCATCCACAGAAGAATGTCTCAACATAGAGCCTCCTCCTCTGGACAAAACTCAGCTGTTCACCTCCACCTCACAGACAAGGGACACTCTTTTGAGGACCAAAATGTACATATTTTGGACCGAGAACACAGGTGGTTTGAGAGAGGTGTTAAAGAGGCGATTTATGTAAAAAGAGAGAAACCATCTTTAAACAGAGGAGGAGGTCTAAGATTTGAACTCTCTAAAACTTATGGTCCGGCCCTGGGTTTGGTTCCCAGGCGTCTCACACCTGATGAGAACAGAGGAGCTTTGTTTGTGAATTAGAACAACAAAGACTTTGACAGGTCCCTGCTATCAATGGGTGAAGTGTGACTTGTCATTTCACATACAGTAGGATGTGTGTGTGTGTTCTGTAAGCTCTGTTTTCACACTCTGAACTTTGAATGGGTCACAGGTACGTGTTATCCCAAGTATGTGGGGGGTGTTAGTTTCCAATTTAAATATGTTGGTGCGTGTCAATGGCTTGTCCTGTTATAACTGCTTCCCTTGACTGTCTGCAAACCCAATTGATAAAGCTTCTCGGATGAGAAGTGAAACGTCTTGTTTGTTACAAATAAAGTCCAGTTGTTCTGTATTGAACGCCTTTTTTGATTTTATCATGTCCTGGACGACTGAGAATCTTCACCAGCATATTCATATGGAGCAATTCCTGAAAACTGCTTAACTTGCATCATGTTCCCAGGAGAGGGTGGCATCGGTTGGTACTGCTCTTGTTCTTCCCCCTTTCCTCAGCCCTTGGTGGACTGTGTGCTTGGTTCTTTTTGGGATCTTTGTGGGGTCTCGCGTGTCCCGTTCGGGGGATGCTTCGGCGAGTGTGTGGGAGTGGGGGGTTTGGAGTGGGAGGGATCTCGTGTATCCCGATTGGAGGGATGCTTTGGCGAACGGGTGGGAGGGGGTGGTTGGAGGTGGGTGGGATCTCGCGTGTCCCGATTGGGGGGATGCTTCGGCGAGGGGGTGGGTCTAGGGGGTGTTTTGGTTTGTTGGGGTACACACATTGTTTGACGTCATTATATGGGTGTTTTCCTTTTCTTTTTTTTTCCTTTCCCCTTTCCCCTCTCTCTTTCAGGCGACCAGGGGGCGGCCCCGCTTATTCTACTCTGGGCTGAACTATGGCTGATTCTATCCCGACACCAACAGCAGGGGTAGGACAGGAGATCTGTTTTACCAGCTTTAATTGCAAGGGGATTAACACCCCACAAAAGCGCAGTAAGGTAATACACCATATACAACGCTTGGGGACACACATAGAATTTTTGCAGGAGACACATCTTAGGAATGGGGACCACCTAAAGTTGAGGCGTAGCTGGGCTGGTCAGGTTTTCCACTCCTCTTTCAACACCAAATCCAGGGGGGTGGCAATTCTTATTAATAAATCTACCCCATATGTGCACTCTCAAACCATTTCTGATTCATATGGGAGATACATTATTATCACGGGTACTATCCACAATATTCCGGTAGCTTTGGTTAATATTTATGCTCCCAATTGTGATAATGA
Source organism: Garcialebias charrua (assembly GCA_038048925.1). Taxonomy (NCBI): domain Eukaryota; kingdom Metazoa; phylum Chordata; class Actinopteri; order Cyprinodontiformes; family Rivulidae; genus Garcialebias; species Garcialebias charrua. Next base: position 15,698 of record JBBPBX010048601.1, on the reverse strand, counting down.
CAACTTTTTTAAACACATTTTTCAACTACTACCCGACATGTCCACTTATCATCTCATAATGGGAGGCGACTTCAACTGCTGGCTAGATCCCCAGCTGGACCGTTCATCTTTAAATATAGTCACGCCCTCACGCTCCTCCAAGGTCATAAACTCCTTCATGTCAGAAGAGAATTCAATGTGCAAGAGGCTTGGCGATTTCTACACCCTTCTCAGAAGGTTTTCTCTTTTTTTCCCCAGTCCACCACACCTACACGCGCATTGATTTCTTTCTGATTGATAACAGATTGCTATCTCGGCTCACCAGATGTAAATACGATGCTATTGTTCTATCAGACCACGCCCCAGTTTCCATAACTATCAGATTTGGCTCTCACCCTGTCGAACGACCGTCGTGGAGACTTAATACCCGCCTATTGACGAATGACAGGTTTGGATCCTTTGTAGCGTAACAAAGAGACTTCTTTCTAGAGACCAATAAAAGTCCCGGAATCTCGGCCTCATTGCTTTGGGAGACACTTAAGGCCTTCATTAGAGGATAAATTATTTCTTATGTAAAGTACAAAAATAAATTACGAAAAGATAAACTTAATACACTTACGCGCCAAAGCTCTCAAATTGATAACTTGTATGCCACATCCCCTTCTCCTGTTTTATACAAGGATAGACTCATCTTATAGGCTGAGTTTGATGTGCTCACGACCCAACACACTACAGAGATGTTACTTCAAACAGGTGCCCAATTTTATGAACATGGGGATAAAGCTGGCAAACTGTTAGCTCATAGGATTCGTCGTTTATCAGCCTCTCGCCATATCACCCAGATTCAAACTGATCAGGGTACCACTGTTAACCCAATAGAGATCAACCTGGCCTTTAGAGATTTTTACAAAAAACTTTATTCTTCGGATTGTTCTCCCTCTGAGACAGACTTTGATGATTTCTTTGACATCTTGGAAATCCCTACCATTGGTCAGGATGTGGCTGACAGTCTTGAAAGACCCATTGATGTCTTGGAACTCTCTAAAGCAATCAAAGCTTTGCAGGGGGAAATGCCCAGGTCCTGATGGATTTCCCTGTGAATTTTATAGGGCATTTTGGGACAGGCTTTCCTCTTTACTCCTGGACGTATACAATTAATCCTTAACTTCTGGACACCTACCCCAGACCCTTAACCAGGCTGTTATTACCTTACTGGCAAAAAAGGACAAGGATCCTTTGCTCTGTGCCTCCTACTGTCCAATAAGCCTCCTCAATGTTGATTTCAAATTACTAGCAAAGACGTTAGCGCTAAGATTAGAAGCTGTACTCCCTAGTGTGGTAGGAATGGACCAGATCGGTTTCGTGCAAAATAGGAACTCTTTCTCTAACATAAGACAGCTCTTCAATGTTTTATACAGTTCACCTTCTGACAGTATCCAAGAAGCTGTGATATCTTTGGACGCTAAGAAGGCCTTCGACAGGGTCGAGTGGTCATACTTATTTTACTCGATTAAGAAATTTGGCTTTGGAGAGACCTTCTTGTCCTGGATTAATAAACTGCTTTACTCTGACCCTTATGCGTCAATTCGGACGAACAGGAACCATTCAGACTATTTTCGTCTCGGTCGCTCTACGCACCAAGGCTACCCATTGAGCCCGCTGCTATTCGCTCTAGCAATTGAACCCCTCGCAATAGCACTTAGAAATAGTACGAGCATTGTAGGGGTGGTGAGGAAAGACTTAGAGGCTAAGTTGTCTCTATACGCCGATGATCTCCTTTTGTACGTCTCCAATTTGGATGTCTCTATCTCTATTCCCGCTATACTTGCTACACTGGGTAGATTCGGACAACTGTCAGGTTACAAACTAAATCTTAGCAAAAGCGAACTATTTCCTATCAATGCGCTGGTTAAGGGCTATCCATTGAGCCGTTTACATATGTAGGACATTTAGGGGGTCAGTAATTAGCCGACACAGTTTACCTTAATTATTTACTTATTCAGATTGAATAGTAATTTACGGATTCTTTTCTTTTTCAGTTACCCAATATTTCTGTGATCAGTTTATGATAGACAAATAAACCATGAAGTGACCAAGAGACGTTGATTTTAGTTGGTATGCCAGGAGACACTACCCTTTATTTAAAATAAATCAACTAAAATTAACACCATTACACTTGATTGACGGATTTCATTTCTTGCTATTTAACACACATCAGCACACTTAAATTGCAACAACAGACATAGTAATGAGTTGACATATTACTTTTTATCTGTGGCTCTTAGCTTTATGTGTAGTTACCAGCTTAGAATGAAATAAAAGAGAGTTTGAGAGGAATAGATTAAAGATGGAGAGAGGAAGAAATCTATTTTGAGTTTAACCAGACATAACACTTCTCTATACGAAAACCAGCTCGACTCCAGTGCACGTTCCATTAAACATCAGCAACTCTACTTGTTAAAACATCAGTTTCGGTTGGTAGAGTTAAGAAGCAGTTTAGCTTCACAGGTTCTGGGCCCGTGAAGTCCGGTCATACCTCGGCGTGTTTATGGATTCGACGTGTCGTGAGGCCTGCTTTCTCCATCAAAGACAGTGGCAGCTTCTGGGTTAGTTTCAAAATAAAGCATTCCTAGAGAAAGTTCTAGCGAGCTTTTGCTCAGTGAACTGGATGGAGACGTCCATCAGTTCCAACTGATAAGTCAGTCTTTGGCTCTTGACCAAACTTAATCAGCTGACAAGACAGAGAGCTTTCAGGTCTTGCTGTCTTTTTCACTCTGAAGCGTTCCGGGAAGCAAAACGCTTTTACTAAAATGTTGAGACCAGAAGAATTCAGTCTTCTCATTGGTTGTGGCCAAGAGGAGACAGTGATAACATGAAGCTTTAGACTCCGAGGTCAACAGCGAGTTTGTTTAGAAAAACAAAGAGGGCTGTTTTAGGAAAGGTGTTTGAAAGTGAAGACATACAGACGCTCATGAGAGTTTTAGTTGTTTCACATGTTGTGGACCTACCCAGGGTCAAATTAAGGTTTTTGAACTGTCCAGTGATGACCTTTACTGACCTCTCAGTAAAGCAAGACATTTACTACAAAATCATTCATTTAGCTATAATCTGATAACATAGTCACCAATAAGAGACTATTTCTATCTTTGATTTTAGGCTGATGTGATCAAAAGAATAACTTTTGTCATTTTCATGATGTGTGCTTTTAAGCTGTGTTATTCTGTGAGAGTTAAACTGTGTTCACTGCTGTGTCAAAGGTGAAATCTCGGGTCACAGAGACCGGACGGTTTTGTTTAGAAACTCAGAGGACAGTAATCCGTTGTTTTTCATGAAAGGGCTCCAGCTTGCTGTGCCTTTCCCTAAACAAATCTCTCTCTGCTCTGGCTGTAACCTTGGGCCTGATAAGGCAAGTGCACTCCTCTCTTTGTTCCTGCTTTTTAAGTTCTAACTGTGCGAGAACGCTCCAGAGTTTCTGGGAGCTTCGAAAGATGATGTGAACTTTCCAAAGAGCTGAATGACCAACAGTCACGCGCTAAGGACTCGTCATCCAGCTGGGACTGATAACATGTTGTTATGGGTCCACTCCGAGCGTAAGCTCAAAAACTTTGTTATTCCTTCCTGGAATAAATTATCTTGAGCCAAGAAGCCACGACTGTCACGACTTCTGCCGACGAAAGCGAGTATCACCGACACCGACAAGGTAAACACGCGTGGAGTCCAGCTTGGACTTGCGGGACCGACGACTCGTCAGTCTAAAGTTGACCACAGCTCTTTACCAGAACCAAGGCGGACGTCTTAAGGTAAAGGAGCAGCTGTTTGCTTGCTGGAGGTGTGATGATATCTTAGCTGGACGCGTACGGAAGAGTGTCATCTGGTTTCATAAATGCAAGATAAACTTCCTCTCTTAACCTCCCAATTCTTCTTAAATCTTTCCTCCTACTCTTTCCCCTCTCTATCTAAGCTGGAAACTATAATTAAGCTGAAGAGCCCACAGACTAAATATGTTAACATCCAATATTGAAGTCTGTTGTGTTAAATTTAAGTGTGCTGACGTATTAATTTGAAAGAAAGTGAAATCATGTCAATCAAGTGTAATGGTGTTAATTTAGTTGATTTATTTTAAATAAATGATAGTGTCTCTTTGACATATCAAACTAAGTTAACGTCTTTGTCACTTAATGGCTTTGTGTATTTATCCATCATAAAGATCACAGAAATATTGGGTAAACTGAAAAAGAACAGAATCCGTGAATTTACTATTCAATCTGAATAAGTAAATTAATTAAGGTAAAGAGGTCAGTATTAATATTGACCTCCTCATAACCCCTTACATCTGGTGGCCTCGTACGTGGTTCTGAAAGTTTATTGATATCTGTGGTTTCTCATGAACTGTAACGTCATGTTTGCATAAGAGGATCCAAGTTTTAAACTCTTGAGGATAATGATTTTGGCTGGAAGTGTTCAAAGCAGGCAGATTCTGCATGTTTTTATCATTTGAAGCTGAGAGATTGTTATTGTTCAACTCCTTGACACGCTGTGGGAGCTTTTAGGTGAAGTTCTGTCAGCCCGTGGTCTGTGGGGGTGTTCTGGTTCCGTTCGGCCCAGTTCACGCACAGACTCCGGCACAAAGCTTTGTTGACCGCCGAGTCAAAAGCCTGAAAGCTAATTTAACATCTACAAGATTGCTGTTGTGGTATTTTACATTTTAGAGCAGGTCAAAGAAGCATATTACTGTTAGAACGTAGTCGGATAGTGGTTCTGTTCAGACCCGAGTTTCTGATCCACGAAAAAGTGGACCAGAACCGACCTTGACGCGCTCCGAGAGAGTCCGTGTTTGTTCAACAGCTGCAGTGCTGTGTTACTGAGCGTAACTAAGTTGGCCTGTCTAGGTGTGTTCGCCGCATGTTTCAGAATTTTGGTAAGTTAATTTGTAGCGTTTGAGTTGTTTTAAGGGTCCATAAGGTTGTGATCTGCTGTGCTAAGCTAACGTTAAAAAGACGTGTCCGCATGTCTGTTTATGAGATTGATTGGATGAAACGAGAGCTGTGAGCTGTCAATCACTCGTAGCGAGCGCTGATTTGCTGTAGTGGGAACGCACGCCATTGCGACCAACCCACTTTGTCGTCATTTCCGGTACTACATTGGTCGAGGGTGAGAAAACTACATTTACCATGAATGCTTGGAATGAACTACAACCGCTGTGATTGATTGGTTGACGTCACGTATCTGTGTAGCGAGCTCCGCCTCGCTCAGCCGGCAGAGCTGGTGACGCGCTGCGTCGACCCGCCTATTTGTGTCGTCATTTCCTGATGCACATTGAGTGACAATCAGACGCAGTTCACACACACACGGTGAAAAGTGGTTTCACTAGAAGCTTAAAAACTCATCTAAAGCCATCTAAACTGTCTAACAACATAGATTTGTCTCTGACAAGAACGTGGTTCGAGCGTTTATCACGAACATACTAGAAACTAACTCTAAAAGGTAGTTTTCAGTTAAATACTGAATGAAATAAATCAGTCTCCACGTGATAAATTAAGACTCAAAGCTGCCCCCTGTTGGTTAAAAGACGTTGACAGATGAGTTTTCTCAAATACATCATAAAAGTCAGATTTTTATGGTGAAATTACCAGCTTTTAAAATTGTTCTGTACGCAAACAAAAACTCCTGTTTATTCTAAATACAAATTTTAGTATAACAGAGGTACAGACACACAATTTGTGCTCATTTTAAATACTGAAGATATTTAAAATAACACTCAAAAAGGCATTTTTTATTTGATTTTCAAATTAAATAAAAAAAAAAATGATGGAGAACAGAGCGTTTCCACATTAAGCTCTTCACATCTCTGAATTTTAAACAGAATTGGTGTGCACAACTGCACACTTTTAGTTAAAATTGGCATTTTTAACGTTTTTCTGTGCACAATCATTACTGTACTGTTATGCTGAGCGCACGAACACTCGTTTATTTTAAATAAAAAATTGTTTAAAATAACGAACAGAACGTCCTTTTTCACTCCTGATAACTGTCAAATGCAGTACAAAATCAGTTTCACTGAGACTGCAAGTCATCTTTTTAAAGGCATGCTCAAGCAGCATCCTGTCACATTTTAGTGAAGTCATTGCATTTAAGTCAGCCCTCTTTTATAAGCGTTTGAGTAAGAAAAACGGAAATCAGGCTGCTTGGGTTAGTTAGTAACTGTTGTTTGAACGTAAGTTCTATTTTAAAGTTAACACTGCAAGAGTGCATTTAACTTTTACAAAGTTCATTGAGGGTAAAAACCTGAAAAAAGGTACCTATGAATACTTATTACACAGTGAAACGCGTAAACCTCAGCTGATTAGTTTATTTGACTCAGTGCTACATTAAAAGTGAATATTTATTTGCAAACACTAACATGAGAACAATCTTTTGATTTTTTTTCACACAAAATCAATACAATAATGGACGTTAAACAGGGTGAAACAAGTGAGAGGGTCCACTCCATCAGGGCCCCACAATGGCTTAGAACGAGCCGAGGTGGTGACTGCTCAGTTGACAGGTACGTGTGGCAAGAAGCAGGTGAACATCCTCTGATGTTTTACGACAGGCTTCTTAAAGCTCATTTTGGTGATAAATATACACCAGGCATGGAAGAAGATGAAGACTTTAAGTGGTCTTTCTTCTTCCATCTCGTCTTTGAGATAAGACTTCAGCTGCTCACCATGGTTATTCCAAAAAAGCAAACCATGGAAGAAATAAAACAGTGTGCTATAAATGCATTTGAAGCTAACATGCTAATCAAAACACCCTTACAGGTGTCCCCAGGTGAAGCGGTCAAATCCCACTCGCTGGAGCTGGATTCCAGTCCTAAAAAAGGCGAGATTAAACAAGATTTTCAAACTGAAAAACAACTAAAGGTGGGTGTTAGCTCTACAGGACGCCCAAGACCAGGGTGGGCCCGGAAGGGACCCCTGAGACGTGGACCTGCACCTCGGATGACACAATCCGAGACATGCAAAAGGTCGCAAACGTTCCAGAAAAAAGGCATCAAACCTCCAAGCTCTGATGAGGTGGTGGATGTAAGTTGGTTGTTTGAAAACTTGAATGATACAGAGGATGACCAGACTGGGACAATGAGTGACCTTGTCTTTGATAACTCAGAGCACACAGTTGATGACAAAGACAGCAAACACACTGCTGATAGTCAACAACTTCCTGAAGGTCATGAGGCTGACAGCCAACAAGAGGCTGACAGTGAACATGAGTACACAGACAGAGTCACACGTGAACGGAAACGTGTGCCAAGACCTGTGAGGTTTCTGTGTAACTTTATACAAAGGGGGGTGGCTAAGAAAGCTTACCTGCCTATCACACTGGAAGGTGTCCTTGAGCGTGAAGCCCTCCTGGACGGTAGTTCTGATATAACTATTATGTCGGCCAAGCTGTTCGAGGAGCTGAGGACCGCCGCTAACGGTGTTGACGGGCAAATACCCTTTGAGAAATGTGCTATTGAGCTACAGGGTCTCGCAGAGACGAGAACAACCCTGACAGCTATAGCTATGGTTCACATGCAGATTGGCGAAATGACACTACGCCACCCGGTGTTTGTGTCTAACCTTGACTCATTCCCATTTTTGGTTGGCCAAGATTTTATAAACCGCTTTGAAGCGATTATAGACTATGGCCAACAGAAAATGTGGAGCACAGTGAGAAAACCCCTGCCAATAAAAGTGCCTCCTAGTTGTGATACAGACTGCCTAACCGCAGGTACCGCAGAGGACACAAGGGACTGCTCATCCGAGGACGAGAGCCCGGTAAGTGAACCTTCAACTACAGGTGAGACAGAAGAGACCCAAAAGTTGGACCAAACTCTGGCCCAACAAGAGAACCTCCTCTGTGAGCTGACACATTCAGCACTCCCTGACCACTGCCTACCACAGGTAGTGAAAGGTGTTGAGATCCAAGGATCCCACACCGAAGACGCTGTACTGTCCTCTGAGACAGGTAATTCGGCAATCAACCAAGCTTTCAATGAAACCTTGGTTCAAGGGCATCTGAGTCCAGAAAATGACAGTCATCCAAACGCTGACAGTCACTTGGACATCATTGTTGCAGATTACGAGGACCCCTCATCAGACATGAAGGGGGCAAACTCACATTACCTACCACAGGTAGAGAAAGGTGTGGAGATCCAAGGACCCCACACCGAGGTTGCTGTACTGTCCTCTGGGACAGGTAATTCGGCTATCAGCCAAGCTTTCGATGAAACCTTGGTTCAGGGACATTTGTGTCTAGAACTAGTCAGAAATGACATAGTTTTTACAGACTCAAAGAGCCCCTCTTCAGTCAAGAAGTGGGAAGACACACACAACGACAGTGACCCGTCGCAGTCTGTACAATCAGACACACCTGCGACTGCGCCGACGGTTGTGACACACCTGAATTACACGGAAAGAGGTAAACGTAAGAAGATACGTTGGCCAAATCCTAAACGATTCCTGTGTACCGTCTTCTCTCAGCTGCGCGAACAGCTTAAACTAAACGGTGGCATCCTAACTTGTGCCCATGGACGGACGTCCTCACCTGTGCTCGTGGTCCCCCATGACCAAAGGGGGGTGATGTTAGGCCATGCCAAAGACAAAGATTTGAATGTACACCTCAGAAACACTTTTGCTTTCGCCCAGAAAAACCTGGAAAAATCCGCTGAAGGACGCAAGGCGTACTATGACCAGAAGGCCTCTCACAATGAACTCCAAGTGGGAGACAGAGTCTGGTACTATACGTTCGCTCCAGCAACCGGGAAAGGAGGGTCCGAGACCGGAACTCTCGCCCGCAAACTAATGCCCAGGTGGACTGGACCTCATCTGATAACAGACAAAGTGTCCTCAGTCGTCTACGAAATCAAAATCAGCAAAGGCCGCAAAGAGCCAATTGCTAAATGGGTACATCGAAATCAGATCAAACCTTACAAGGCGTTCAATGTGTAATTGAATAAATAATGATGTATAGTAAGGTATTTAAACACTTACTGAGCCACCATTATTGGATGCGCAGTTTAGCAGACTTTAATCTTGCACAAACTGCCACCAAAGTGCGAGTTCTTCCTTTTTCCGATACTAAGTTGTTTTTACTGTGATTAGACAAGAAATGTAATTTCACGCTTAGACTCAACTTATATTGGTCTACCAAAAAATAGACCTTTTATTGAAACTATCACAAGAATTACATTAAACATTTGTATCGATATTAGCTCTGATTTAATAACTACGTTGACAAGAATTCAAATTAAAACAAACAGACAGTTGGACCTTTCTGTTGGCACATTACTTAAAGTTTACCATGATGAAAATAAACATAAGGAGGAGTTTAAGGAGGAAAGATAAAAGATTGAAATGAAATGGTTGAATCTTATCTTGAGATGTTTAACCAGTGATAGCACCCTCTGCTCGGTTTCGGCTGGACGTCCGTCCCGTGATGAAACACTTTTACCTTCGTGAAGATGATCCTGTCTCAACTCCGGTAAATTAGTCAAGCCAGACGCGCAGGCTGCTGCGTTTTACAGGCGACCACTTTCATCTTGCCACGGTCTCGTGAAGTCTGCGTCGGCCTCCCAGAGTGATGCCTGGTTCTGGTTTTGTTCAAGATAACTTCAGAAAGAGTGTCACCGCTTGGAGCTGTGACACTCGAAGTGGTTCACAGCTGACGTGCTGTTTGAACCTTTGCTGAAGACGTGGGCCTTTGGTGCCTGGCCGGAACGTACATCAGCTTGGAGAAAAACGTCCGTGCGTCTTCCCTTCTCCCTCAGAACTCCAAAACCCAGTGAGTGCTGAGAACTGAGTCCCAGCACGGAGACAAAACAAAAACCTGCAGGTGTGAAAACAGAGCACTCTCTGTTTAAGCACAGATGAATTGTTTTTAGAACGGACGGGAGACCGAAGATTAAGTTATGTCTAGAACTTCTCCTTCGAAACAAAAACAGTTCAAACAAATACGAAGAATTGTTCATTCAACTTTAGACACATTCTGCATAGAGCAGACAGTTTAAAGCACGATCATTCTGAGATGTTCTCTTAACTTTGTCATATTTAAAATATACCAGCTTAGTAAAATCATCATTGAAATGACAAAAATACTGTTTGATCAATTCTGAATTAACACACATTAAAGAGAAAGTTCAATCTGATTAATTAGTGTCCATTAATTCATAATAATTGTTAACCAAAATAGTGTTTACTCGTCTCCTTGAAGGCTTCAAGAAGGTGTAACACTGAGAGTTCCAAAGAGATGCAGAGAGGTGTCCTTGAAGGTCAAGACAGAGGCCTATATCACTACAGTCCCCCTTTTTGGAAGTCATCGCCTGTCCTTGGGGATGAGTTCCAACACGAAAGGATACCACCGAATGTCTCTGACCTCTATGTAATCCAGCAAGTGGGAAAAAAAAAAAATTCAAAAATATACTCCCATAATGTTTTTGGAAATTCCATACTGTTCGTAGGTAATCCCATTGCGGCAAGCTTTTAATCCTTTGGAAAACATAGTCTGTTAACCCATGGAGAACTGAGTCTGTGATCCCTTGGAAAACAAAGTCTTATAATCCACAACGGTAAATCCACAACGATGGGGGTTATTGATTTCATCAGCAAGAATAGTTTTAATCAGCATGTAGAGGGGATCCCTCGATTGAAGCAGAGGAGGCGGGCCTTGGATGAAGGTTGAAGACCAACGTTGGATCAGCAGGTCCCCACATCGAAGGTTGCAGGCTGGATGGCTTCCAGTCGGTGCCACCCTGGTTCAATGTGTCATGCAATTATGTGGTTTTAGGTGGGCTTATGATTGGGATTCTACATTAAGCCTTACCTATATGCACCTGGTATGTAAGCTATCATGGATTAGATCAGCTAAAATTACCAATTAAGGGGTGGATCAATGCTGTAAAAATCAGATATAGGGATCTATACCTATAGAAATGGGGAGGGCTTCTGTAACGAAGGCCTCTTCATTCAAACTATTCCTCCATTCATTATTTAGTTTAGGTTAAACTAAAATAAAAAATGAAACTAGTTTGGTCTAAATGTCTGTTGTCTTTTAGACGAACGACGCAAGATTTGGTAATCCCTAAAAATTTTGAAGTCTATGGCGAGACTCATCAAAATGAATAGATCTAGAATAGAAACGATCGCATCGGTTCTACCTAAATGATTGGGAGATCAGTGTAGATTATAGTACCTTAAGTAGTATTAATCTACTATGACTCTTCAAAGATTGAGATCTTTAACAAAATGAACAGCATGTTGGCATAGTTAAAATCCATTCAAGTTTTCAACTTATCAACAATCAAAACCTCTTTTGGCTGGGAGTGTTCAGAAAACAATAACAACTTCAATAACACAAAAGTAGCAATTAAGCAACTAAAAAACAACGTTTCACTACGTCAAACTCACTCTGGTCGTCAGATTCCACGTCACACACAAGAAAAACAGTTCTTAGCTTTATAACCGATGTCAATTAAATCCTGCAGATTTAAACGGTTGTTAAGGTTAGTTTTTGTTGTGGGTTTTATGCTTAGCGTTTCTAAGTTCTAGTTGGAACGGTTTCTTTTCGCAACTAGAATAGTTTAAACTGTTTAAGCTTATTTACTATCCTGTGCTTGGACGACCTTCTTTTCCCATGAAGTCTGTGAGTTTCCGAGCTCTTTGTCGTTTGCGGGGTTAATGAAATCTTTGTCCTTGACATGGGCATGGCCTAACATCACCCCCCTGTGGTCATGAGGGACCAAGCACACGGGTGTGGACGTCCGTCCATGGGCACGAGTTAGGATGCCATTGTTTAGTTTAAGCTGTTCGCGCAGTTTATGGGGAACCTTGTACAGGAACCTTATAGGTCTCGGCCAACGTATCTCTGTACGTTTACCTCTTTCTGCGTAATGCAGGTGTGTCACAACTGTCGGCGCCGTCGCAGGCGTGTCTCTGTCGTTGTGATGTATGTCATTCCACTTCATGAATGAAGAGGTGCTCTTTGAGTCTGTAAGAACTATGTCATCTCTGAGTAGTTCTAGATTCAAACGCTCTTGAACCAAGGTTTCATCGAACGCTTGGCTGATAACTGAATTACCTGTCCCAGAGGACAGCACAACGTTCTCGGTGCGTGATCCTTGGACCTCTACACCGTCCTCTACCTGTGGTAGGAAGTGTGAGTCCGCCCCCTTTTTGTTTAAGGAGGGGTCCTCAAAATCAGTAACAATGAAGTCCAAGTGACTGCCAGAGTGTTGTAGACTGTCACCTTGTGGGCTCAGATGTCCTTGAACCAAGACTTCACTGACCGCTTGGCTGTTTGCCGAATTACCTGTCCCACAGGACAGTACAGCGTCCTCGGTGTGTGATCCTTGGATCTGTACACCGTCTTCTACCTGTGGTAGGAAGTGTGAGTCTGCCCCCCTTCTGTTAGAGGAGGGGTCCTCAAAATCTGTAACAATGAAGTCCAAGTGACTGTCAGCGTGTAGTAGACTGTCACCTTGTGGGCTCAGATGTCCTTGAACCAAGACTTCACTGAAAACTTGGCCGTATGCCGAATTACCTGTCCCACAGGACAGTACAGCGTCATCGGTGTGGGACTCTTGGATCTCCACACCTTCATCTACCTGTGGTAGGAAGTGGTCAGGGAGTGCTGAAGGTGTCAGCTCGCAGAGGAGGTCCTCGTGATGGGCCAGAGTCTGGTCCAATTGTTGAGTCTCCTCTGTCTCACCTGTATATGAAGGTTCACTTACCGGGTTTGTGGTCTCGGTTGGGGAATCCTTTTTTACCTCAGCGGTACCTGCTGTTAGACAGTCAGTGTCCTGACCTTGGGGAGGTACCACGAATGGCAGTGGACTGCTCACTGTGGCCCACATTGTCTGATTGCCATAATTTATAATCGCTTCAAAGCGATTTATAAAATCTTGGCCAACCACAAATGGAGCCCGGAGTGAGTCAAGTTCAGACACATATACCGGGTGGTATAGTGACATCTCGCCAATCTGCATGTGAACCATGGCTATTAGGGTTGTTCTCGTCTTTGCGAGGCCTTGTTGCTCACCATAAGTGTATTTCACAAAGGGTATTTGCCTGTCAACATCGTTAGCGGCGGTCCTTAGCTCCTCAAACAGTTCGGCTGACATGGTAGACACGTCTGAGCCGCTAACCAGGAGCGCTTCTTGCGCGAGGACCCCTTCCAATGTGAGTGGCAGGTAAGCTCTCTTAGCTATCCCCCTTTTTATAAAGTTACACAGAAACCGTTCAGGTTTTTCCACACGTGTCTGAGTACGTGTGACTCTGTCTGTGTAATCGTCGTCGCTGTCAGCATCATGATGGCTGTCTGCCTCATGACCTTCAGGATGCGGATTTTCAGCAATTTGTTTGCCGTCAGTATTTATGTCAGTGTTGACGTTGTTGTTGCCAACTGTGTGCACTGAGTTGTTGCAAAAGGCAGTGTTGCGCGTCGCTTCGTCAGGTGGAACAAAGTTGTTTGTGGTATCATCAAGGACAACGTTATACGTTGTCTCAGCTTGGTCAACCACTGTAACATTCAAATCATTTGACAAACAAACCACAACCTCAGTCACGTCCTCGCGCGGAGGCGCCGTTTCCATAATCTGGAGCATGTGTGACTCATTGCATGTCTCGAGCTGTGCAGCTCGAGGGGCAGGGGCAGGAGGGTCGCTTCTCGGGGGCACATGTCGGGACAGACCACTTTTCAAAGGGTCACGGTTCCCAGACATCAACTTCTCTCGAAGTTCACCCACTGTGAGACCTAGGTGAGAACTCTTTTGGTTCGATCTGAACCATCTTGGTTCATCTAGAGAGCGAACACCTACCTTGTGTGGTTCTCTGCTCCTCTCAAGGTTTTCAACCTGAGGGGCAGGGGGTTCAGAACTCCTACAGCTCGTAGCACCATGCTGTTGTATGTTATTATGAAAAACCTGTGACCTCTCGCACTTTGAAGGAGAGGGAACCTCTACTACTTCCTGCGAGTGGGATGTGACCTTTTGACCTGTACAAACCTCTGATGGTATCCTAGGTTGTATTTCGGCCTCAAAAACTGACGCAGCATATTGTCTTATCACTTCCATGGAATCTTTTTTGCAATCAACCTTGAAATGAACACATTTCATTTGAAAAGGCATAAGATTCATAATGAAAAGACGTTTAAACTCCACTTTTTCCTCTAATCCAGGAACAGGTTTGCCCCCGGAGTAGACCGAGATTAGCCTGTCGTAGAATGACAGGGGATTTTCCCACTTATCCTGACGGACGTTCTTAGCAGCTAAGTAATTAGCATACGAAGAGGCAGATTCCCCCAAAATGCGGGGAGCACGGGCAGGAATCCCAAGGCCCCCATCCATCCATCTAGGATAGATAGGAGAGGAGCCCCCCTCAGGTGGTTCACCTGTTTGAACGTCCATCTGTGTACTGATTTTCTGCGAAAAACCAAGTAAAGTGGGTCTCATATCGCAGCCTGCAAATATGCACAGTGTATGAGCTGCTCAGGAAACATCCAAGATGTTAAATGAAATAAGTCAGTGATGTTTAGTAATTTGTCGACCTGTCAAAAGGTCAAACAAAAACGGCTGTCGTTGTGAGATTTTTTGTGAAAAACCAAGACAAAAGAAGCCTCATGTGTGTTATTTTAAACTTGCAGTTTAAAATAAAAATAAAAACAGTTTGTTTTGCACAGAATCAATGATAAAAGTGTCAAATTTTATCAACAACAGACATGTCTGTATCAAATCTGTGTAACTGTCCTGCCATCAACATTTGATTATATGTGAAAATCAAATTAAAGTGTGCTGTGAGTACAATATTCTTAAAATGTTTCCCGTTTAAAACAGGAACAGTTACCATGTACTGTACACATTACAGGAAGACTGCGTCTTCTAATGTAACCAGCAGGGGTCACAGCGCTGGAAGTGAGTTTATCACAGCGACTGTAATTTCTCTATCTGACCGCTATAGAGGCGCTGTTATCACCAGTGAGCGCAGCCGTAGCTTTCAGCCCACACAGACATCCAACACGGATGAAAAGCATCAATCAGACAGATCTAAAGCGTAACGTGATAAGCTCTAGAACCCAGGCTCACAAAAACGAAATCATGTGAGCAAAATCGGTTGAACTGTGAAACCATTTAAACTGCGTTTAAAAGAAATAAGGTCGGTCCTCATAAAACCGGCAAAATCGGCGTCACGTGACCTGGTCACATGGCGATCGGCAGTTTTCAGAGCAACCGGCTCTGTCCACCCACTAAAATCTCAAAAACACCGCGATTAAACAGTCTTTTTAATGACAGTAATGGACAAACAAGCACGGAAACTCGTCAGGGACAAGTAGCTGAAGTGAAAAGTGACGAGGAGCGGGGCTTCACCCACTGCGCATGCGTCAACACATACAGCGTAATCGACCAATCACAGCGAAGACAGAACTGTAGTTCTAAAACCCAAGTGTTCATGGGAAACTGTGTCTTCCAAACCTAACGCCACCCACTAGTGACGTGCCGTTCGAGCGGTGCGTTCACGGACCTGCGGTCTTTTGAACTCTAGCGAGGAACGGACTTTTTCAACGTTCTAAAACAGTCATAAATACCGCAAAACACCGCGGTTAAGCCAGTCTTCGACGATATTACGTGCATAGAACTCGAACAAAACAAATAAACTGTTAGAAATGTGTGCAAAAATGAATCTGACAACCAGAGTCTACAGAAACCA
>JBBPBX010048600.1:0-25689 GCA_038048925.1 Garcialebias charrua | reverse complement strand
TGTAGGGTGTTGCTTGCTCTCAACCAATAAGAGGAGTTCTGCTTTGTTCTCTTGTAGGATGTTGCCTGCTCTCAACCAATAAGAGGAGTTCTGCTTTAAGACTGTTGCCCCCCCCCACCTATTTACTGCCAGAAGGCTTCTGTCTTGTGAACAGGAAATACCATTGCTTTTTTTTCAGCTTGCAGACTTACGTTTTGAGAGTGAAGGATAATATTCATTCATTCATCCAACCTTTATTTATACAGGCTAGTCTCAGCATAGTTCTATATGTTACACAGTTCTATTTTTAATCTGATTGAAACTAATACACAACTATTATATAATTAATACACAAGTGCTTTATAATCAAGGTATTAACTGTTTTACAAATGTTTATACAATCATGTCTTATGTGCCTTAAAGTAGCTTACACAACATTATAAATCTACACACTTTTAGATCCAACAAATAGAGCAGGTTCAGGAATGGATGCACTTTGGGCTTGCTCTGGTCTACACAGGCCTTAGAGGGGGTTTCAGCTTGCTTTGGTCTCCACAGGCCTTAGAGGGGGAAGGGCATGACACATTGATGACTAAAACTAAATATACATTATTGCTGAGTACTTATAAAACACACACACACTAGTAGACCACTAAATGACCAATTAGTGTAACTGGACATTAAATTACATTAAAAATCCTACACTACACACATAGATTAGAACTGTTCTGATACTTTCTGAGCATACATGCAGAACAATAGAGAGTGGCTTTCAGTGGACTTCTCCCCAGCCATATAATAATAATAATAATAATGAATTCCATTTATAATGCACTTTTCATTAATAAAAATCTCAAAGTGCATATATTCTATAAGGTCGTAAAACTGACAGACAGAGAGGCACCAGGTCTCCTCCCCTACCCCAAACCAATCAGAGGCCAGGACATACACAAACTAGGCATTCTTTGAGAACTTCGCCAGGACAGATCTGTGTTCATGCTCACAATTCTCTGTTTAACCTGTATACCTGTGTCTTTTAGTAAATTTTTATCTTTCTACAAGAGAGACTGATCATTTGAACACCGTTTGAAAACTCCTTCAAGAGGAATGAAAACACAAAGACAAAAATATATTTTATTTCATAACAAACCCCCTTTGGACCTCAATTCCTGAGGTCCATCCCAAAAGAAATAAAATCACACATCTAATAACGCAGCTAAACGTATATATATACACAATATTCAATCAGTTTTTTCAAAATCCTCCAAGTTATAGTTTTTTAACAAAAGCAGTTGGCGCATCACTTCGGGATCCCTCTTTTCCAGGGTGGACGTGATAAGTCGAACCGTTAGAGACCTCAGACAAGGCACATAGCAGCACCCGCAAGTTATAAGTATACCTAAGAAAATAGCCAATGATACCATTATAGATACAAATACCTGTTTCCAGGGACCGAAGATCTTTATCAGCCAATCGTCCAGTGGGTCGTCCAGACCCGAATGGCTTTTCATTTCATCTGAGAGGGTTCTAAGGCCTTCTAGGGCCCTTGTGACTTTTCCATCTGGAGCAGTGTTGTTTGGAATAAATGTACAGCAAAGGTCACCAAACATACTACAAACCCCTCCCCTCTCCGCCAAAAGCATGTCCAATGCCATCCTGTTCTGAACTGCCATCAGGGAAGTCGGCGCCAGTTGTTCGGCCAGACCTTCTACCGCGTCTCTGGTGAGATTGGACAGTCGCATAACATTATAATGCACATAATTTATCCTGTCAACATTTTTATTGGGAGTAACAGGGAACACTGCTGAAATGATAGGAAAACTCTTGAACCCAGCTGCCACCTGATCAGCCAGTTTGTATTCATTTGGCACCCCCCGCGGAATGCCTATAGAGTCAATATAAGTAGGTGAGTCGATTGTTGGGTCAAAGTTAGCAGATCTCCTTCTCCTATTTCGAGAGAGATCAGTTTTGTTCAGGATCTCCAATCTGGGACCAATCAGAGCCAGAGGGGCCGCCAATCGTACCATGGCGCAAAGTCCAATGGTGTTGTCCAAGATACGAGTGAGTAATCTCCTTTCCCTACAATAGTAGTACAAGCCCGATCTGACAAGAGGGCCAATCACTTTTCTATCCTCTTTATCTGTGCTTGCTGGCCTCGTCTGATTGCACCAGCTTGGGTCAATCATGCCCACATTTATTTTAGCATTTGGACTCGTAAAATTAAAACAGAAGTAATCATTGCGTTTTGTAGCATGGAACGGGCCAGCTTTGGTGTGATTCCCGGCTAAGGGAAACACTTCACTTAAGGTTGTATAATTGGTATGCATCTGCGTTCTGGTCAAGTTTAGCATGCAAGCAAACCCCCATGTATCCTCTGGGAACAAGGGAGCCGGCTCAGTGTATAACAGCGGGCGTGCTGCGGCGCATGCCACGCATTCAGACAACGAGGCTTGCTTCGCCGCCTCCGATAACCATGCCAACCATATATTAGTGTCATGGTATCCGGTAGACATTGTGATTACCTCGGCCAGAGTCAATTTTGTGTAATCGGTGGTAATTATGTCTGAGGTTTGGTGCGGGATCACGGGGGGGGAAGAAGAGTTACCTAGAGAGCTGATTGTTTACCATTTCAATTCGTAATAATCCATATTTTGGTAGATCGGAGTTCACTATCACTCTCATAACATGAAAATTGAACGGATGTTTGTCCGTTTCAAAAGTGGACACCGCTTTAATAGACAGGGAAACCGGATTCTGGGTGAGGGAAAAATCCCTCTGGAGAGTGAACTTGCTAGTCCAAAACTGGCGAGATCCTGGCAGATCCGACTTAGACTGGGAAAATATCCAGGACCCTTGTTGTAAAACCACCCTATCCCCGCTACATTGGACATTTTGGCCAGTACATAGTACAATTCCCTCCCAAGCGCAGCGCTGTGGGCATTGTAAAGCCGTAGGTGGACACTGACACATGTATATATCTGCATGCCTGAATGAAATATTCTGGCCTGCACAATCAATTACATCGCATAAATCGAACGTGAAAGTGGTAGTCTGGTTTGCGATATACTCTAGTTTGAGGATTTTTTGGTGCGCGCCATACTCTCTCTTATGTCTATAAACTTCGCAATCATTTTTCCCAGGGATTACGCAGAAATGTTCTAGGAGGACAATCAAAATTACCATACTTATTCCACTTATTCCAACTGCCATAGTGACCCTCTTGTCTGGCCACCACATTTTGAATCAGTTTATTAATATGCAAATTGTAGAATATAAAGAAATATATGCAAACTATGAACGATAATAATAGTAAGCGCTTTAGGATATTGCAGAATTATGAACCTTAAGTTTCCCAAGTTCCTCCTCCAGCAGCAAGGCAGTTGTCTCCCTTGAACACACAGAAATAGAGAAAGAACACAAGATTTATATCATCATTAAAGAAACATTAATACATTTTTTGATTGTGCCACACGTACTCAGGGGAATTGCCCTGGTTACAGCTACTCAGGACAGACCCTTGGCATTGCTCGGGAAGGTCCTCCTATGTCCCCAAGTTTTCTTCGTGTTATGTGAGACTCTAATATGTAATGTTTTTATCTCTCTAGGTGTCTGTACTATGTGTGGATGTTCTAGTACCGAGTGGCCCCATAAAACAGAGTCCTTCTGGGCCTGGCACGTAACTATACTCGGCTACTTTGGTCTACCAAGGCATGAGAGTTCGAATGCGACCTCTTCTTGTCGTCCAGCCCAATCCTTTAACTCCTTCCTGATTCACGGGCTGGAGCACACTGACTCCAATGGTACCAGATCTCCCCCTTTCCTCTCAGCTTGACTGCATGTGAGGTTCTTTCTGTCACTTGGAAAGGACCTATCCAGCGAGGCTCCGCCCACTTTCTCTTAACGACCCTCAGCAACACCCACTCAGCTGTGGGCAAGTCAGGGTCTCCTGGTGGACCCTTTTTCTCGTGTACCTGCTGAGTAAAGTTAGACACCAAAGCTTTTAACTCATTAAAGTATACCTTATGGTCCATCTTGCGATCCCTCTCGTTTGGCAGAGAACAAGCATTCGGTCCAGGAAGGATCGACCTGTGGTTAACTCATAGGGAGAGAAACCAGTACCATTATTAACAGAAGTTCTTACAGTCATTAATGCAATTGGCAGAGCGTCAACCCAGTTTAATTTGGTCTGTGCACAGATTTTGCTGTTTCAATGAAAAGAAGTCTGAAGCCATGTTGTTCCCTCCCAACGACATAATCACAAACCACTGCGTCTTTTCTGCTCTAGCACTGTCTGAAAAACAAAAAGTCACAAATCTGGGAGTGATAAGGGATCCTTCCATGAAACTTAACAGTCATGAAAACATGATTGTTACATCCTGTTTTTTCCAGCTGAGACGACTGTCTAAGTTGAAGCCCATATTGTCCAAAAATAACCTGGAGACAGTAAAACACACATTTATTACATCTAGGCTTGATTACTGCAATTCCCTTCTGTTTGGTATCAGTCAGACACCATTGCACAATTACAACTGGTCCAGAACGCAGCAGCCCTATTTTTAACCAGTACACGCAAAAGAGAGCACATTACACTAGTGTTGGCGTTGTTTTTCTTATTCTCCCCAAGTTCGTTGTTTGGTTTCACTTTGGATCAAATAAGGAGAGATACACTGAAAACACGACAAACGCGCACTTAAAAGTTCCAAAACCAGTTTAATTAATCATAAGTTTAAAAAGTCACAGAATACATTTGTTCTATTTCAAAAAGCCATTATATTTGATTACAAATAAGTGGACAGAGAGAGAAAAAGAGAAAGAGAGAGAGAGAGAGAGAGAGAGAGAAAGAACATTGAAATGCGCATTTCAAGGGAGACACCACATACAACCTGATTAGTTGTTCTTCTCCGTGGGCTTGCTCTGCGTTGACTGCCATTGGAGGAGGGAAACTCATGCTTTTATTCTCTTGTAGGGTGTTGCCTGCTCGCAACCAATAAGAGGAGTTCTGCTTTGTTCTCTTGTAGGGTGTTGCTTGCTCTCAACCAATAAGAGGAGTTCTGCTTTGTTCTCTTGTAGGGTGTTGCCTGCTCTCAACCAATAAGAGGAGTTCTGCTTTAAGACTGTTGCCCCCCCCTTTATTGCCAGAAGGCTTCTGTCTTGTGAACAGGAAATACCATTGCTTTTTTTCAGCTTGCAGACTTACGTTTTGAGAGTGAAGGATAATATTCATTCATTCATCCAACCTTTATTTATACAGGCTAGTCTCAGCACAGTTCTATATGTTACACAGTTCTATTTTTAATCTGATTGAAACTAATACACAACTATTATATAATTAATACACAAGTGCTTTATAATCAAGGTATTAACTGTTTTACAAATGTTTATACAATCATGTCTTATGTGCCTTAAAGTAGCTTACACAACATTATAAATCTACACACTTTTAGATCCAACAAATAGAGCAGGTTCAGGAATGGATGCACTTTGGGCTTGCTCTGGTCTACACAGGCCTTAGAGGGGGTTTCAGCTTGCTTTGGTCTCCACAGGCCTTAGAGGGGGAAGGGCATGACACATTGATGACTAAAACTAAATATACATTATTGCTGAGTACTTATAAAACACACACACACTAGTAGACCACTAAATGACCAATTAGTGTAACTGGACATTAAATTACATTAAAAATCCTACACTACACACATAGATTAGAACTGTTCTGATACTTTCTGAGCATACATGCAGAACAATAGAGTGGCTTTCAGTAGACTTTTCCCCAGCCATATAATAATAATAATAATAATGAATTCCATTTATAATGCACTTTTCATAAATAAAAATCTCAAAGTGCATATATTCTATAAGGTCGTAAAACTGACAGACAGAGAGGCAACAGGTCTCCTCCCCTACCCCAAACCAATCAGAGGCCAGGACATACACAAACTAGGCATTCCTTGAGAACCTCGCCAGGACAGATCTGTGTTCATGCTCACAATTCTCTGTTTAACCTGTATACCTGTGTCTTTTAGTAAATCCTTATCTTTCTACAAGAGAGACTGATCATTTGAACACCGTTTGAAAACTCCTTCAAGAGGAATGAAAACACAAAGACAAAAATATATTTTATTTCATAACAAACCCCCTTTGGACCTCAATTCCTGAGGTCCATCCCAAAAGAAATAAAATCACACATCTAATAACGCAGCTAAACGTATATATATACACAATATTCAATCAGTTTTTTCAAAATCCTCCAAGTTATAGTTTTTTAACAAAAGCAGTTGGCGCATCACTTCGGGATCCCTCTTTTCCAGGGTGGACGTGATAAGTCGAACCGTTAGAGACCTCAGACAAGGCACATAGCAGCACCCGCAAGTTATAAGTATACCTAAGAAAATAGCCAATGATACCATTATAGATACAAATACCTGTTTCCAGGGACCGAAGATCTTTATCAGCCAATCGTCCAATGGGTCGTCCAGACCCGAATGGCTTTTCATTTCATCTGAGAGAGTTCTAAGGCCTTCTAGGGCCCTTGTGACTTTTCCATCTGGAGCAGTGTTGTTTGGAATAAATGTACAGCAAAGGTCACCAAACATACTACAAACCCCTCCCCTCTCCGCCAAAAGCATGTCCAATGCCATCCTGTTCTGAAATGCCATCAGGGAAGTCGGCGCCAGTTGTTCGGCCAGACCTTCTACCGCGTCTCTGGTGAGATTGGACAGTCGCATAACATTATAATGCACATAATTTATCCTGTCAACATTTTTATTGGGAGTAACAGGGAACACTGCTGAAATGATAGGAAAACTCTTGAACCCAGCTGCCACCTGATCAGCCAGTTTGTATTCATTTGGCACCCCCCACAGAATGCATATAGAGTCAATATAAGTAGGTGAGCCGATTGTTGGGTCAAAGTTAGCAGATCTCCTTCTCCTATTTCGAGAGAGATCAGTTTTGTTCAGGATCTCCAATCTGGGACCAATCAGAGCCAGAGGGGCCGCCAATCGTACCATGGCGCAAAGTCCAATGGTGTTGTCCAAGATACGAGTGAGTAATCTCCTTTCCCCACAATAGTAGTACAAGCCCGATCTGACAAGAGGGCCAATCACTTTTCTATCCTCTTTATCTGTGCTTGCTGGCCTCGTCTGATTGCACCAGCTTGGGTCAATCATGCCCACATTTATTTTAGCATTTGGACTCGTAAAATTAAAACAGAAGTAATCATTGCGTTTTGTAGCATGGAACGGGCCAGCTTTGGTGTGATTCCCGGCTAAGGGAAACACTTCACTTAAGGTTGTATAATTGGTATGCATCTGCGTTCTGGTCAAGTTTAGCATGCAAGCAAACACCCATGTATCCTCTGGGAACAAGGGAGCCGGCTCAGTGTATAACAACGGGCGTGCTGCCACGCATGCCACGCATTCAGACAACGAGGCTTGCTTCGCCGCCTCCGATAACCATGCCAACCATATATTAGTGTCATGGTATCCGGTAGACATTGTGATTACCTCGGCCAGAGTCAATTTTGTGTAATCGGTGGTAATTATGTCTGAGGTTTGGTGCGGGATCACGGGGGGGGAAGAAGAGTTACCTAGAGAGCTGATTGTTTACCATTTCAATTCGTAATAATCCATATTTTGGTAGATCGGAGTTCACTATCACTCTCATAACATGAAAATTGAACGGATGTTTGTCCGTTTCAAAAGTGGACACCGCTTTAATAGACAGGGAAACCGGATTCTGGGTGAGGGAAAAATCCCTCTGGAGAGTGAACTTGCTAGTCCAAAACTGGCGAGATCCTGGCAGATCCGACTTAGACTGGGAAAATATCCAGGACCCTTGTTGTAAAACCACCCTATCCCCGCTACATTGGACATTTTGGCCAGTACATAGTACAATTCCCTCCCAAGCGCAGCGCTGTGGGCATTGTAAAGCCGTAGGTGGACACTGACACATGTATATATCTGCATGCCTGAATGAAATATTCTGGCCTGCACAATCAATTACATCGCATAAATCGAACGTGAAAGTGGTAGTCTGGTTTGCGATATACTCTAGTTTGAGGATTTTTTGTCAATCATTGCAATCATTTTTTCCAGGGATTACGCAGAAATGTTCTAGGAGGACAATCAAAGTTACCATACTTTTCCCACCTATTCCAACTGCCATAGTGACCCTCTTGTCTGGCCACCACATTTTGAATCAGTTGATTAATATGCAAATTGTAGAATATAAAGAAATATATGCAAACTATGAACTATAATAATAGTAAGCGCTTTAGGATATTGCAGAATTATGAACCTTAAGTTTCCCAAGTTCCTCCTCCAGCAGCAAGGCAGTTGTCTCCCTTGAACACACAGAAATAGAGAAAGAACACAAGATTTATATCATCATTAAAGAAACATTAATACATTTTTTGATTGTGCCACACGTACTCAGGGGAATTGCCCTGGTTACAGCTACTCAGGACAGACCCTTGGCATTGCTCGGGAAGGTCCTCCTATGTCCCCAAGTTTTCTTCGTGTTATGTGAGACTCTAATATGTAATGTTTTTATCTCTCTAGGTGTCTGTACTATGTGTGGATGTTCTAGCACCGAGTGGCCCCATAAAACAGAGTCCTTCTGGGCCTGGCACGCAACTATACTTGGCTACTTTGGTCTACCAAGGCATGAGAGTTCGAATGCGACCTCTTCTTGTCGTCCAGCCCAATCCTTTAACTCCTTCCTGATTCACGGGCTGGAGCACACTGACTCCAATGGTACCAGATCTCCCCCTTTCCTCTCAGCTTGACTGCATGTGAGGTTCTTTCTGTCACTTGGAAAGGACCTATCCAGCGAGGCTCCGCCCACTTCCTCTTAACGACCCTCAGCAACACCCACTCAGCTGTGGGCAAGTCAGGGTCTCCTGGTGGACCCTTTTTCTCGTGTACCTGCTGAGTAAAGTTAGACACCAAAGCTTTTAACTCATTAAAGTATACCTTATGGTCCATCTTGCGATCCCTCTCGTTGGGCAGAGAACAAGCATTCGGTCCAAGGAAGGATCGACCTGTGGTTAACTCATAGGGAGAGAAACCAGTACCATTATTAACAGAAGTTCTTACAGTCATTAATGCAATTGGCAGAGCGTCAACCCAGTTTAATTTGGTCTGTGCACAGATTTTGCCCAATTTTTGTTTTATGTTCTGATTCATCCTTTCAACCTTGCCTTGTGACTGGGGATGGTACACTGTCCCAAAGGCGTGTTTTAGTCCTAACATTTTTTCCACAGCCTGCAGGTCTGCGTTTTTAAAATGTGTACCATTATCAGATCTGATTTTTTCGGGAAACCCATGTCTAGGAATGTAATGGTTTATCAGGAACTTTATGACGGTTTTACTGTCCTCTTTTCTTGCAGGTATGGCTTCAGGCCATCCTGTGAGAGCGTCAACACACATCAACACATATCTGTATCCCTTGACAGTTTCAATCATGTCTGTGTAGTCTATGATCACTTCTTGTCCTGGTCTGAACAAGAAGGGAAATATCCCTTGTTCTGGTCTTACAGCAGGTCGAATGTTGTATTGTAAACAAACTTTGCAAGTTCCTTTGTGTTCAGTTATCATGTCTTTCATGTGTGGATGCCACCATTGCTGAAGGTTCCTGGCCATTTGTCCGCTGCCCACATGAGCCAGACCGTGTGCTTCCTGAAAAACTAATGGTTTCAGAGTCATGGGCAGGATCCACTTTTCATTAGGTCCTGTCCACAACCCGCTTTGTTCATTCTTTTTTCCTCCCTTGTTTTTCCAAACAGATTTCTCTTCAGGAGACGCCTCATTCTGTGCCTTTGTGATTTCTGTTTGGCTCCAATGACTGTTCCACTGACATTCTTCTTCCACTGTCACCATTTGAACTCTTGCTAAATAGCCAGCTGCTACTTTAGCTGCTCTGTCTGCCTGCCTATTACCTTCGGCAGTATCTGACTGTGTTACATCATGACCCTTGCATTTCACTACTGCCACTTTCCTTGGAAGCATCAGACTATCAGCTAACTCTTTTATGAGTTCTTCATGTTTTATGGGTTTATTCCCTGCAGTTAGAAATCCTGCCCTCTTCCATTGTGGTAATTGTACATGAACTGCCCCGTAAGCATATGCTGAGTCTGTGTACACAGTGATTTCTTTTCCTGTACCTAATTTTAGTGCCGCAACTACCGCTTGGATTTCGGCCCTTTGAGCTGACTGTTTTCCCGTCAACTGGCCAGATTCCACAACTTCAAATGTATCTCCGTTTTGTTTAATTACAGCAAATCCTGACTTTAGAGATCCATCCTCCATTCTAAAGTGGTATATGCTCTGTTTCTAGTTCGGACCTGATTTTTTCTTCCATATAGACCTTTTGAACACAGTCGTGCGTGTGTGTTGTATTCATTCCGTCAGCCATGTTTACACCTTCATGTGAAAATAATAAATTTGGTGCCGCCAAAATGTTACTCATGCGTCTTTGTTTCAATGAAGTCATTGTGAAGAGTTCGGAGTTCACATAGGCCACGACATTATGTGATGTTAAAATGTGCAGTGGATGGCCCATCACTATATGTGCTGTTTTAGCGACGATTTTACTCAAGCCTGCTGCCATTTGTGTACATGGTGGATGGCGTTTTTCAGTACCATCTAGAAGAATGCTGGTGTACATCAGTATCTGTCTATTCCCCCCCTTTTTCTGAAACAAAATGCCATTAATGGTGTTTTTTGCTTCAGAAACATCAAGGTAAAAAGGTGAGGTGTAATCAGGTAGGGCTAAATCAGTAGCCCGAGTCAAAAGTTGTTTGAGAGTTATGAAAGACTGTTCTGCTTCAAGACTCCAAACGAGTTTGGACTTTAATTTTCTCATCCCCTGTTCCTTAACCATGTTTCGAAGGGAAGTAGTGAGTTCACTGTAATCAGGTATATAATGTCTGCTATACCCCGTCAACCCCAGAAAAGACAACATTTCCTGTACCGTGCTAGGCTTTGGGTGATTCAAAATGGAAACTCTGTGCTCAGGAGAAAGCGTTGTTCCTCGAGCTGAGACTAACCGTCCCAAGAAGGATACCTGGGTGCGGACGGCTTGAAGTTTTGTTTTGCTCACTTTGAAACCCGCATCATGAAGAAGAAGAAGAATGTCATGGGTGGCTTTGAGACAGTCTTCAGGTGATTCTGATGCTATCAATAAGTCATCAACATATTGAAGCAACGTGGTGCCTTCAGGGAGAGGATGATGAACCAACAGGTCTTTTAGTACCTGATTAAATATTCCAGGGGACAATGCGAAACCCTGAGGTAAGCGCGTGTATCGATACTGTTGGCCATTGAAAGTGAAAGAGAATATGTCTCGTACATCATTTGACAAAGGGAGACAAAAGAAGGCATTGGCCAAGTCAATGCAAGTGAACCATTTCTGTTTTGGATTCAAGTTTGTTAACGCCACGTATGGATTTGGAACAGGGCAGGTAGGAGTCTTAAGGATTGCATTAATTGACCTAAGGTCATGTACCATTCTGTACTTTCCTGTGCCTACTTTCTCGACTGGCAAAATGGGAGTGTTCCACTGTGAATTAGACGGTTCTAATACTCCTGCATTTAGCAACCCCCAAACCATATTGCTCAGCCCCTCTGCGGCTTCTGGCTTATGTGAGTATTGATACAACCATATTGGTTCAGTGGAGAGAAGTTCAAAAGTAATGGGATCACAGTTTGCTAATCCCACGTCCTCTGGACCTTGGGACCAGAGGGACTGTGGAAGCGTTTCAAGCAGCGGTGGCCGCCACTAGAGGGTGCTAGGGGCGCAACCCCTCCTTGGAACTGTAGCTCTTCATCATTTGAAGATTAATTTTTTTTTTACAAAAGTGAAATAATAAAATAAAAATATTTTGAAATGCATGCAGATATGTTTTTAGTTGTGTAGGATAAATATTTTATGAGTAATGATTGTTTGTTTCAAAAAACGTTTTCTGATTGTGACGTACTTCCGGTTCCCCGCGGTTCCCCGCTGGGCGCCGCCTGCGGCTTTTCCATTGAATCTAATTATAACTAGCGTGCTAGAAACTTCGGGTGCCCTGCTTCTGTTGGACTGTACAGGTCGCATTTTCCGTCGCCCTCGAGCCTGGACTCGTCTATCGCCGCGGATCGCCAGCGTGTTTCCGGTTTGACTGCCGAGGAGGGAGGGGGAGTGGGGGACTCTCTGTTTACAGTCAGAGCTGATCACACAACTACCTACGTTGAAACAGCAGTAATTATGTGCCTTTCTACACAGGTAAGCAAGTAATAATTGTGAGTTTAATAAATCTCTAAGTGCACATGAGCAAAGTTTGAGCTGTTCTCATCTGTGGTGTGTGACGTGGTGTCGTGTGTTGCTGTCAGTCACATAGCTAGCTACTAGCTGTGCTTATGGATGTTGTGGTGTTTCTTTATGCTTATTACTATTCCTGACTGATACGGCTCTCAAAAAGATGTTACAAAGTGTTTTCTAAACGTTTTGTGTTTAATATTATGACTATCAGGTGTTTATGTATTAATATTTTGATTATCAGATGTTCCTGTGTTAATATAATGATTGTCAGTTGTTGTGTGTTAATGTTATGATTATCAGATGTTCATGTGTTGTGTTAATATTATGAATATCAGATGTTCATGTGTTAATATAATGATTGTCAGTTGTTGTGTGTTAATGTTATGATTATCAGATGTTCATGTGTTGTGTTAATATTATGAATATCAGATGTTCGTGTGTTAATATAATGATTGTCAGTTGTTATGTGTTAATGTTATGATTATCAGATGTTCATGTTTTTAACTCAAGCTTGTGTACAAAAGTTGAGCTGAAGTCAAACCTGTTAAATATCAGACAATATAAACTTTTATATTCACCAGATGTCTGCTATATCAATCAATCACCTTTATTTTTCCAGGTAGAGTCCGTTGAGATGGAGATCTCTTTTACAAGGGTGACCTGGTCAAGTGGTCAGCAGCACACGTCACATGGTAATTGACAATAAGCATTTGCATTTACCAACAAAGATGGTTTTATGAACCTGTTTGTAGCAGCCCTGAAACATTTTTCTTCCACTGTACAGGAGGACATGGCAGGAGGTGATGATGAGGGGATCCTCTGGTCCAGCCTGGATGTTTCTGAGAAGTGGATTCGCCACCGCACGGTACCCAAATACTGTAATAATACCAGTGGTGGAGAAAGTACTCAAACACTGTACTTAAGTAAAAGTACAAATAAACAGACAAAAATTTACTCTAGTAAAAGTAGAAGTACCATATTAATATTTTTACTTAAGTAAAAGTAAATAAGTACTTGCTTTTAAAAATACTTAAAGTATTAAAGTAAAAGTACTTGCTGAATGTATTAACTAATGCAATGGTCTACAATACCATTAAGTGTGCGTACTGTATGCATATTTTCTGTAATACATTAATAGTGTTGAGCCATTTTAATGAACAATGCTGCAGATAATGCATGTTTTTATTGTGTTTACTCTGTGACACAGTTCACACTTGGACTTTTGATTCTGTGTGTCAGAATTTCAGTGATGAGTTAAATACAATTAAGCAAAATAAGAAAGAGGAATGATTATACCTTTGAAAGTTTTTATTTAACACAAAATAAAACCAATGTGTCATTTTAACTGCAGTAAACACTTTAGTTAAAATATTGTCTAGTCAATCTTGTAATGGATCAACAATGAACAATACTTTAACTTCCTGACAACATTTTCAAAACTTGGACCTGAGTGTCGAGACATTTGGAGAAATCTCTTGTCTCCTAACATCCCATGAACTGACACATTTTAATATTGCAGCAAGAATTTCTTGTTCAAGTTCAGAAGAAGTTGGTTTTCAAAGTTTTTGAGTCCAGTCTGGCTCTTTAGGGAGAGAGAATCTGTCCTGCTGTACTGAACAGTCTTTCAATAGTCTTTCAATAATAGTCTTTCACTTTTGTGTTGTTGTTATTTCTTCACAGCTCACATCGTGGACTTTCCTCATGGATGGACGTGTGTCCACTCTGTCCTGCCTCTGTCGTCCAGGACATCAGTCCTGCCTGTCTCTGGTGTCCTTCCATCTGCCTCCATCCATCACCTGTGTCAACACCTTCTGCATGTATGACTGCTGCAAAAACAAACAAAAAAACACCTGTTCTGATGGACAGAACTGCTCACATCAGGACCACACCACTGAGCCCACACCTGGCCTAAAATGCTCCCATCATTCATGGTTGAGCACTGGCTAAGCAGTTCCATCTGATCCAGGTTTGAACTTGAGAAAAACATCAGTGTCTACCTACACTTCAGTCAAAGTAAGGACATTTTGTTTCCTTGTTTCCTTTTTCTGCTGCTTCTAGCTTTTTTTAGAGTTCATGGACTTTTTCATGCACATGGACTGCACACAAACACAAACACCACATGGACTGCACACAAACACCACATGGACTGCACTGGTTTCAAAAACATGATGGTTGCATGGATGTGATTTTCGGCTGATTTGGTGCTGATTCATGTCAATAAGCTGGTGCTGCTGCTGCTGCTGGATGGATGGATGGATGGATGGATGGATGGATGAATGGATGGGAGTTCCTGCTGATTTGCTGGATTTTGATGTTAACAGCTCCTGCTCAAAGAGAAGTGTTCATGTTTCATGGTTGAACTCATTTGCAGATTATGGCTGAGAACTGTTCAGGAAGAGATTTGTACTGTACAGTATTTTGTATGCTTTGTCTGTGCTGGAAAAAACATTACAGTACTGTACCTGTACAGTACATGCTGTACTGGTTTTGTGTGTTTATGGATGAATGTGTGGTATAATGTGTTATGTAAGTGTTTGTAAATAAAGTTCTGTGCATGTTTATGGCACAGGATGTCCGCTTGTTCAGTCTCATGCCGTTAAATGTGTGTGCGTCGCTCCGTTAACGGTATAGCCGCGACCTACGTCAGAAATGCGGACCTACGACAGGCACGTGTTTTTGGTCCGCGAGATACGGCAGAATCGACCTAAGTCACACTCGTAGGTCCGGATCCCTGACGTAACTCGAGGATTCCCTGTATAGCCCCCCCTGGTGAAAATGTCACGAGCCACCACTGGTTTCAAGCATGGCAGGGACCTCGGTATGATCAGTCTTTTCTCTGCCATGGTCTCTTGAAATAAGTTCATGATCTAATTTTCCCAAATCCTGAGCTGAAACGTCAATAATATAGCAATCTGTTGATGGTGAAAAAGCAACTGATGGAAGCTGTGTGGGACACCAATCAAGGGCGTCCATGACTGTCTTTACCATTGGCCCTAAATCCTTAGCTTGGTGTGAAGGCGAGAGAGCAAGTGAGACATGTGGTGCTGCTTCAGATGACATCCTATACCATTCAAGTTGAGATGGTGATAGGGTGACATGTGAAGCCACCCCTGAGGTCCTACAATGATCTTATCTGAGGTCAAAAGCCACTCAGTATCTTGCAAAGTAGAGGCAAAATGCTCTCTAAAACAGTCATCAGAGTCACGGTCATATAAGAGTGTCAGATGTAAAGGATCTGGAGGTGGAACATAGGGTTGCAGGGCATCAAGCCAAGGCTTCCAAGACAGGTACGCAGAGTAGATGCCAAGTTGCTATGTGGTTTCAGGACCTATCAAGGCCCAGTAGATGTCAGCAACCTCCTCCTGCATTGGTTTAAGCAGACATTGTGAGGCTGGGGAGGAAGAGGATTGTGAGCAAGTCCAACAAGTCCCATTGGGCAGAGTGACCTTCAGCCCAGTTGATTCGCACAAAATGGTCCCCCCATCTTTTTCAACAAGTCTCTACCCAGCAGGTTTACCAGTACATCCTTGGACAGAACAAAAGGATGAGTCAAAGACTGCGGTCCTGCTGTGATTAGGAGAGGTTCAGTTAAATGCAGTTTTTGTTGCACCCCAGAGAAGCCTACCACTGACACCGTGTCAGATGTGGCGTGTTCAGAAAAGTCCAGGTCATTCAACGTGGAGTATGTGGCACCTGTGTCCACCAAGAAGGACAAGTCCTTGTTCATGACTCTCATCCGTATCATAGGGTCTGCACCTCCCCCTATGGACTGGTTTCTCTGTGGGGTGTGTCATTGCTGGTAGGAAGTGTTGGACCCTGAGCCTGGGGTCCACTCTCCTTGTAAAGCCGGGTGCTGGCCAGCTGGAGCCATCTGTGAGTTGGGAGCTGAGTGGAGGCGCCCTTCCCTCTGTGACTGTGCTTGTTTGTGAAAACAGTCGCGTGCCCAGTGTCCAGGTTTCTGACAGAAGTAACAGACACCTTGTGCCCTGTTTCCCTGCAGGTTACCTCGACCATAGCCTCTACCCCGAGCCCTTCCTCCTCTCCTCCACTGTCCCCTAACCGGACCCTGAGATGACGTATCATAATATGGTTGGGGTGTTGTGTGCTGCTGTGGGGTGGTAATCATACCTTCCTTCCTAGCAACCATCTGTTTGGACTCTTTCTTTGATTGCACCACATCTCTAACTTGCTTTAGTTGTAACTTCAGCAGCTGTGTTTGCATATCTTTTAGATCAGCTGAGCTTTTCACTTCCTCATCTGCAGCTTCCTGCAGATGGTGAATGAGGTGACGTTCCCATTTCTCTGTCTGCAGTGGGAAGGTCAGGATTTGTTTTCATTGCTTTACTGACAGCTGCTGGAACACCATCAAGGATAGCTTGTCTAAAGAAATACCTCTGTCCCGTACCTTGTCCGTGGCAGTGAGTTCTATCATGCCATTCTTGCTTACACTGATCTAGATAAACTGTTGGGTTCTGTCCAGGTTTCCAATTAAACTTAGGCACCCCTGAACCCTCTGGGAGTGGGTAAGCCTCTCTAAGGGCTCCTGCAAACCTGTGTAAGTGATTTGTCATAGGTTCTGAGTCGAGAACTGCGCAATTCCAACCTGCTGCCCGTTCCAATTCATCCGTCCTAGTGGATGTTACACATCTTCCCAACAAAGCTCTCACATCCCCTACTGCCAATGTGATACCCTTAGTGAGGCTGTCTACTGCGTTCAACCATTTGCTACCTCCTTCTGTTAGCGGGGGCAATTTCTCCACCAAGGCCTGAATGTCTCCCAAAGCAAAAGGTTTGTACCTGACTTGTGTACCTGCTAGGAGCAAGGGATAGCTGCTGTTGGAATGAGGACAATTTTCAAACCCTTGCATTTCCTCGTGCTCCATAAGACTGGATATACTTGGGTGTGCTGTCACAGAAAGTGGTGTACTGGTGGTTTCCATCCGATTAGATGGAAGAGGAAGAGATGTTATAACATCTGAAGTGATCCGAAGAGGGCCTTCGGCCAAGGAGGGATTCCTGGGCCTTGATGTGTTGTGGGGTGTCAGACTTAGCATTCTGTCAGTTAATTCAGGCCTGTTTCCCCATCCAGGAGCGTCAGGAGGAACATATCCTGGCCCTGATGTCTCACTTAAGGTAAGAGAAATCTGATACACTCACTGATCCCACCTCGTCCTTAGTGACCAGGTTTTCTGAGTTCATGAATCTGTCACGCTCCACCAAGGGAGGTGCTTCCTCTATGTTTACTATACCCCCTTCTACATGATATATTGGGTACATTGCTGCGTTCATCTGTGACCATCTGCTCATGTTCGTGCTGCTGTTTATAATGATGTTTTTCTACTACATTAGGGCTTAGTGTATTACTAGCTGATGTCTCTCTTAGTTAATCCTAGATGTTATTATTGTTTTTCTCTTGCATTTGTTGTTGGATGTAACTGGGACCCTGTGTACATAATCTCGTTTTCAACACATGTACTACATGCGGTGCAAATGACAATAAATTCTCTCTGACTCTGACTCTGACTCTGACTCTGACTCTGACATGCTTTTTGCCGGTGGTGCTGATGAGGTGCTGCTATGAAAATAGGGTGTAGGCTCAAGACTTCCTGTTTTCTCACTCTTCTCCATAGTCAGTAAATGAAACACCCCCTGTGCTATCAGAACCAGTTTAAACCACTCTTTGCAATTGCTGTCTGATGCAGTCAACAGTTTTCTATATTTCCCCTTTTGTAGGGCGTTGGCCTCCTTCTTTTGTTTTTCAAACTCCTCTGTTTCTTCTTTACACTTCCTTATTCTTCCCCATATTAAACTCACCACGTTACTTTCACCCGTTTTGTCACTTATTTCCTTTATTTTTTTAAAAAGCTGTTTTTCCTGTTTTTTGTCCTTCACTGACATGATTATCGCTTGTTTTATCATTTTTATTTGTTCTTCTATGGGTTTAAAGGATGCGCTTCCGCACTTCTGACTAAAGTTGCTCTCCATTTCAGTTTTTATGTCTTTGCTCATTCTCACAAGCTGTGTTTCCATCCATTTTCATTTCGATTTTTGAGCTAATTTTTGAAATCTCGCAAATATGTAAATACAAATTAATGCGAAGCAGAAGTGTTTCCATCTGCTGGCTTGAAGCGCATCTACCAAGCCACGCACAGCGTCATTACGTCAGACGTCAGCGTCATTACGTCAGACGTCAGCACTGCGCATGTCTACAGTAAACAGGAAGTAGCAGTTGAAAACAGAACCTGGCCACACATCTCGTCAAAATGGAGAGAATATTTCAGGTACGTGTTGCTATCGGTCGAGTTGTATTTATTCTGTCATACAAACTAGTTTTAGCGATGTTACATGTTGTCCGGAGCGGAAACAGCTGATCAGTCACGTGACGTGAATGTTCGCTTCGGCAGCACGAGTCGGCAAATGTGTTTCCATCTGTCGCTGTGCGCATCTGCTCATTTTCGAACATCCCAAAAACCACCTCAAGCGAGCGTATAAACTTTTTGGCGAACTTGAGAAAGTAAATACGGATTTTGCCGTTTCCATTAAGCTTTTCTGCTGCGATACTTCAAAATGCGCACCTAGAAACCTTGATGGAAACACGGCTACAGTCAAGCATGCAGACACCACATAGCTATTAACACTAGGATGACTGAATTTTCAAGATCCTGAGGACAAACCCCCTCCTTCTCCTCAATCATTAGTAGGCCATTAACTGCCTTTTGTTATAAATATGTGTGCACTCAACTCAGACACCCCCACCATACCAGACACTACACACATGCATTCCAATGTTTCCACCAGGTAAGTAAGACTCTGCTTGCACTTCCCCCCTTATGCCCCTTTTCCACCGGTCGGCTCGGGTCGGATGTTACGTCATATGTGCGTCGCAGAGACCCCCTTTCATCCTTTTCCACCGGATATTCCGTGCTAAGCCGCACGAGATTTCTTGAGATTTTCGGGCTGGTTTCAGAGGGGTACTGAGGCGAGCTCACCCGCTCCGGAAGTAGGAAGGAGGAGACTCGAGCAGTTTTCACGGAAGTGAGGGAAGTGATCACGGCAGGACTTTACATGAATAACACGGTAAAAACAATTATTTGTTTTTAAATTTATAGCAAAGATGGGTCTTCAGCTGAACGTGTCCTTAATAAAATCACGTATTGCTCAAAACTGCAGGATTTTAAAAAGTAGGTTCGCCACGAGCAACACGCGGCGCGCGGGCGGCTTTGTGTCTTTAAATGTAGCTCAATGAACAGATATAAAATATATTTCATAGCTGACTTTATAGTACGAGGGTTCCTGAGCTCAACCACGCTTTAATATTGTCACGTAGTGGTCAAATCTGCTGCATTTAAAGTAGTTTCGCTTTGACTTCTTCCAAAACTGTGCTTGCACAACGAAAATAAATTATAAAAATTCGAATTTTATTTCAAATAACTCCAACAGGATACATTTAGTATATGAACATGTTGTGATCACACTATATTTTTTTGAAAAATATCAGCTATGTGGTTTTTGATAGAATTGATAATATGTGATACAAAGTACAAGGGAGAAAATTAATGGAGGTAGCTTGACACATTTATGTCTATAACACATTGAATTTTATTTCAAATAACTCCAACAGGATACATTTAGTATATGAACATGTTGTGATCACACTATATTTTTTTGAAAAATATCAGCTATGTGGTTTTTGATAGAATTGATAATATGTGATACAAAGTACAAGGGAGAAAATTAATGGAGGTAGCTTGACACATTTATGTCTATAACACATTGAATTTTATTTCAAATAACTCCAACAGGATACATTTAGTATATGAACATGTTGTGATCACACTATATTTTTTTGAAAAATATCAGCTATGTGGTTTTTGATAGAATTGATAATATGTGATACAAAGTACAAGGGAGAAAATTAATGGAGGTAGCTTGACACATTTATGTCTATAACACATTGAATTTTATTTCAAATAACTCCAACAGGATACATTTAGTATATGAACATGTTGTGATCACACTGTGTTGTTTAAAAAAAAAAAACAGTTTCTGGACTAAATTAATCACATTTTTCTTTTACAGTCAACAGAAGAAAATCACCAGAATTCAACAACCTGTGTCATCTTCTGGAGGAAGACGTGAGACACCAGATGGAAATTTGTTACTTCTGTTTGTCACTTCAAACTTTTCCTATTAAACGTTATATTTTCTTAAGTGGTGTCCTCGAACATTCAATTTCCTAAACTTATTTTATAATGTGAAGTGTGTATTGTGTTTAAATCCATACTGGAAGTTAAGAGAACTTTCCATTTGCATTTGACCTTTAAAGAATCATAAGAT
This sequence comes from Garcialebias charrua, assembly GCA_038048925.1. NCBI lineage: Eukaryota > Metazoa > Chordata > Actinopteri > Cyprinodontiformes > Rivulidae > Garcialebias > Garcialebias charrua. Next base: position 5,070 of record JBBPBX010048600.1, on the reverse strand, counting down.
AAAGATTATTAGAATCTGCTCAACTGTTATTACGTTATAAATTATTTGGTTCTAGGATGAAGTCATACAAAAAAAGTCAAAAATTAAAAGTGGCCAAAGTCCTTTGGACAGTTTAAAGTTAAAGAATTCACAGACCATCCATCTACCATCTACCCATCTACCACCCAGCAGCAACTTTACCAGGGAGACACTGGCAGTTTCAAAGATCTGTATTTCGATGGAGTGCTGCAGTCACAGTGTAGGGATATGTGTTATATCTGGCATCATAAGGATGAGGTCGTCCCATACATCTGGCATGGCACAACTCAGGAACGTCAGAGAAATACTCACCTGTCAGGCAGCTCCAAAGGCTCCACATCCAAGGAACCTCAGTGATTTGAAATATCTGAGCCATTTTGAAGTAGGGTTCAGGGACCTGTTGGTAGTTTCTTGAACAATCTCATTTTAGAGAACTAGAGTTTAATCTGACAGGATTGAGTTAACAGTCTGAGTGCAGTTAGCTCAAAATGAATTGCTAACAGTTGTTTTAACCAAATTTAATTAAAAACACAAAATTACAGAACTATTTGTGGCTATTTACTAGAACAAACAGCAGCACTGCTGGGGCATCCAGCATTCACATCCAGCATGAACTGTTTTAGCTTTTGGTTGAAATCACCATCTAATTCATCAGGGTCATCCATGATTTTATAGTATGTTATCAGTTATGTATAGGGCTCAGAATAACACATTACCTTTAAATATCCAAATACATTTTGTTAAAAGACAAAGTTGTTATAATCTTAAGGGGGACAGAGATATTTGTAAAACCAAAATACAGAACTAGTTTGAAGGGACGGTCCACCTCAATCCAGGGAATTGGATTATGGAATAGTTTGGAGAGTGATGTTAAAAATGCCAAGCCAATGTGTGCTTTTAAGAAAATGATAAAAACTGAATTGTTAAAAATACAGTATACAGGTACAGGGAACCCCCGTGTTACGAACGAGTTCGGGACCTAAGAACGGTTCGCAGCTCGATTCTGCCGTAGGTAGGGGGTGAAAATTATTATTATTTTTTTATTTATTCATTCATTCATTCATTCAACCTTTATTTATCATGCTAACGGAGCGCGCACACACATTTAAGCATGTACAGTAGTGTACTGTAATGTTAAACATTGCTATTCACATTTACAGAATAAATAAAAATATATTTTCTTACTTTGAGATGGTCAAAGCCGACATCTTAGGTTGCCATGCGTTGATTGTTGTCGGGCCGAGCAGCGCGGCGGCCGGCCAGTGAACCACCGCAGCTGCTCCAGACCTGTGTTAGCTAGCTGGCTAGCTTCTGCTAGCCAAGCCATGAGCTGGTGTTGGAGCGGCGGCGCGATCAATCTGCAGCTGCTGCTGCTGCCTGAGACATCCACAAAGTTCACAGAGACGTTTCCAGCTCGTAATTAATCCATATGAAGCCATCCTGGTCACCAGTCTTCGGCCGGCTACCGTGTTAGCTCCCGTGTTAGCTTCTGGAGCTAGCCAGGCCAGAGCCTGGCCGGAGGTGTTCGCGCAGCGGCCTGGCACGATCAGCGATAAATCCGCTGCTGCCTGAGACATCCACAAAGTTCACAGAGACGTTTCCAGCTCGTAATTAATCCATATGAAGCCATCCTGGTCACCAGTCTTGGGCTGGCTCCCGGGCAGCTAACCTAAAATGGCGTCCGGTGTTCTGTGACCGGAGACCCCAGTGACTGAACCTAAAATGGCGTCCGGTGTTCTACATTAATTTGTGACCGTGTAAACTGAAGACCTACTTCCTGTTGCCCAAGATTGCTCAAAAATGATCAGAAATGATCTTTTTTATCATAATTATTATTTATAAAGCCTTTAAAACAACCACAGCTGCAACAAAGTGATGTACACATGAAATTAAGAACATTTAAACACAAAAAAAAAAAAAAAAATTTTTTTTTTTAATACAGTAATTTCATATTTTTATTAAATATGATATGTTCGTAGGTCCCGTTGTTCGTAGTTCGATGGAGTCGTAAGTGGGGGGTTACCTGTATATATGAGGTAGCGTAATGTATTAGAGTTAGAACACTTACAAAGAGTTATTCATTTTGTTCTGTTACTTGAAGATTATTTTTGATTGAACTAATTGTTTGAAAAAAGGGGCAGATATAATAAGATTTTTTCTTCTTTCTGCTACCTTTCATTTTTTATATTTTGTTTGTTATCGTTTATGGGATTGTTTTGTATTGTATTTTAAAAATGAACAAATTTTATAAATAACTACAATAAAATAATTCAAAATGTATCTGGTGAGAAGGTTCAGATTGTAGGAACAGCTAGAAGCCACACCTAAAGCATAAAAAAGACAAGAACTACTTTGTGACAAGGTTATTGAACATGCAACAAAGTTCAGTCAGGTTATCCGGATGGTTTCTTCTTTTTTGTTTTTGTTTTGTTGAGACGTTTCACCTTTCATCCAAAGTACTTCATCAGTTCAAGGAACCACAACAAACTGATGCTACGTTCAGACCGAACGCTTTTTGAGCGGCCAAAAAGCGCGAAACGCCTCAAGCTGGACGCATTGGACGCATTGGTGTTCGGACTGGACAAGAAGCAGTGGCGGCGGCGGGGGTGTGGGAGGAGTTAGCAAAGCTTAAACTTGCTAAACGTGAAAAGTTTACAATTCAAAACTTACCCGATATCCCGACTTCCTCACTGACACTCAGCCAGGCAAGGTCCTTTTCATTTCTCCTCCATACATGAACAGGACTTTGCGGGTTGTTTCCGTGTCTCAAAAACAATACGTCACACAGTTGCGTAACAGCTGTCCCCTTGTTACCACGTCACATACTGTAGCTGACTCTCCCTCTCTCCTCCCCCGACTCTCCCTGATTGGTTGTCAGCCGCGTTGAGCGGCGAAAGTTCGGCATTTTCAAATCGAGCGATGGAGGCTGCCGCGGGCACCGCATGCACGGAAAATGCTCTGCCGCCCCTCCCGCACCGCTCAAAACGGACGTGACGCACCGCACGACCCTTAGAGGCGCGTCCCCCATTGACTTTGCATGTAAACTGGCCGCTCCTGCAGCTCAAAACGCGTTCGGTCTGAACGTACCATCAGTCCCACAAGCAGCACACTCGCATAGTGAACCAACCAGTTTACTGGTGATAAGATGTTTTTGTTTTTTTACCTGGATTATTGAGCATGAACTTTGATGTTTTGAACCACTTTGGCTGTTGCTGCCTCAGAGGAGTTGACGGGGGAGCGGGAGGGCCCCAGAAACCATCTTATCACCAGCCAACTGGTTGGTCCACTATGCGAATGTGCTGCTTGTGGGACTCAGTTTGACTGATTAAGTTCTTTGGATGAAGGACGAAACATCTCAGCAATAAAAGAAACCGTCCAGAGGACCTGACTGAACATTGTTGGATTTTTTTACCTGGATGATTGAGCATGAACGTTGATGTTGTTGAACATGGTTGGATAACTTATCACTCAGGGAGTGCATGAATGCAACAGTTACGTTAAATTTATTGAAGCGAATTGCTCAACTTTGTTTTCCTGCTGTTTTTTGACTCGACAGTTGACAAGCCAGCACATTATCACCCTCATCAGGCTGCAGCGTAAACTGCAGAGCTCTGAATCAAACCCTGTGGCACAGCAGATCCTTGAACAATACAAATGTGTGCTCTGGCAAAGCTCCAGCAGATTGCATATGAGGACACAGGGAAGCACACCAAGGCCCTAATGTCTCATTTGATGCTTGTTGAAACCATATTTTTCTTGTCATATTACCATCTCTATATGAGCCTTGATGGGGGGTTGGGGGTGGGCAGGGGAAGCAACGGAAAGATAAGGCAGTGAAGAAAACCAAATGATGAGAGAGTGATGGAAACAGGGATGCATGAAATTATTAACAGGAGGAGGTGAACGTGACAGGATGAGTTTAGGAGGAGGACGGATAAGTGAGGAGGCTTTTGGGATGAGAGATGGTGGAAATATGAGAGGGAGAGACTCGCAGGTGACAATGAGGAGACAGGGTTTAATAGCTTCCATTGCTGCTTACGATTAATCATCCATGATCTGACAAACTAAGACGAGCTCCGAGATGATTTTTCAGATTTTTTTAATGTGGATGGAAACAATAATTTGTCACTACTGTATTAGCTGCTCCACAAAATTGTATAGTGAGACAAAATGCAGATGACAGTACAACTAATAAACATGACATCTAAAAATCACAACTTATGAGGATTCTCTGTTCTGCTTATTTTATCATTACCCATTTCTCTGACCACAAGGCATTTTGAAGCAACACAGCTGTCTCTGCTCCCCATCCAGCCTCAAATGTCTTGAGCAGTTTTAGTGACAAAGTAGGTGAGCATGAACAAAATGTAGAAGCATTAGACCTCCGCGCTGGAGACAAAAATTAATAAAGCCATCTCAAATAGATTTGTGAAATGACCAAGATCTCCTGAAGGTCTCATTAAGTGTGTGCACGACTCATGATGCGTGAATGGTGACGTCAAGAGAGCAGACATGTCCTTTATACCTTTGCTTTCAATGTGTCCCTCACAGCAGTTCTTCTTCTAAACTGTAGTCACCAACAAAAGAAAAACTGTCTGTATGTAGCAAGAATGGTACAAAAAGAATATCAAAGTTCATGCTCAATAATCCAGGTAGAAAAATCCAACAGTAAGTCAGGTCTTCTGGACAGTTTCTTTCAACTTTCATCCAAAGGACTTCATCAGACCGAGGAGCCACAATAAACTCAGTTTTATTAATAGCACCTTCACATAGTGGCTATGACTTCACCATGTTGGCCACGAATGCCTCAAATGAGTCGACGGGGAAGAGGGCGGACTCCAGAAACCATCTGAGCACCATCAAACTGGTTGACCCAGGTGCTATTTGGAAGACTGAGTTTGTTGTGGCTCCTCAGACTGATGAAGTCTTTTGGATGAAAGAAACTGTCCAGAAGACCTGACTTAACATTTTTGGGTACAAGAAGACGAGTCACAGACAGGAAGAACATTCTTCATATAAAAATAACTACAAAGTTTCATCCTGCTTTACTTT
>JBBPBX010048599.1:0-25689 GCA_038048925.1 Garcialebias charrua | reverse complement strand
CTCTTTGAAGGAAGCAGATGCACATGACTGGCCAGCAGGGATGCTGTACTATGCTTTCCCACCTGTCCCTTTGATTGAGGCGACACTGGAATGTATATGTCAGGGAGCCCTCTCCCTGATCATGATAGCACCCAGGTGGCCGCAGCAACCGTGGTTCCCGGAGTTGATCTCAATGTTATCAGGGATACCATGGCAACTGCCTCCTCACAGGGACCTACTGACTCCGGCACATGGGCAGTTGCTACACTCACATCCAGAGCTATGGCGGCTCTCAGCCTGGCCTCTGAAGAGAACTGGCTGAGGGACTAAGGTTTTGATTGCTTTATTCAAAACAACGTAATGCAACAACACACACAAGGGTGTCCCCTGGTGTTTATATTTGCTTTGGGGATGTCCAATGGAGACGCCCTTCTTTCCTTTGACAGGCCTCCAAAATTAGGATGGGCTACGCTTGTAAGTCGTGCCCTTAATAAATTAAGAGGATGAGTAATCACTCTAGCGGAGCAGGCTTATGCTACCTCCAGTTGATATTTCTCATTTATGAACCCGGTGGTAACATCAAGCTGATGTCATCAACTTTATTCAGCAGACTCGTGGTCCACAAAAAAACATAACACACACAACACATACCGAAAAAAAAGAAAAAGAAATGAATTAAAAATATATATATATATATAATAAAAAATAAAATCTTATAAAAGACTTGTGTACCAATGATTCCACAGAGCCGACTGGTATCTTAGCGCACTGACAGAGGGATGTGAAAACGTTACAATAAGACTGTTCATGGAGCTGCACAAGCGACGCATAAACTTGTACATCAAATTTCTCATGAGCGCCTGAAACGTTCTGACATGTGCATTACAGAACATTTCACTTGCACTGCTGAACCTGGGTTTCTTAAGTAGAATTCTCAGGGAGTCATTATAAGCAACCTTAAGCTTCTGCATGCTAGCTTTTTTAAATTTACACCACAGAGGAGCTGCATACAAGGATGTACAGTAAGCTTTAAACAAACATATTTTTACCTCATTAGTGCACATGTGAAACTTCCTCCTCAGAATGTTTGCCTGGGCGTACAACATGCGACACTGTCGATAAATGTCATCATCATCACATAGCTGGTCAGTGATGTAGTGACCCAGATATTTAGTTTTTGAGCAAACATTTAACTTTTGTCCTGACAAAAAGAAATCAGGGAAACAGAGTTGTTTGTCTGCTTTAGTCCTACATATTAGCACAACCGTTTTCTTAGCATTGTACTGCACATCAAATCTCAGCCCATAATCAGAGCAGATATTCAGTAACTGTTGAAAACCAGCACTGCTGGGCGAGAGGACAGCCAGGTCATCAGCATACATAAAGTGATTAACCAGGGTATCACCGATCACACATCCAGTTTTACAGAGGTTCAATTCTTTTGACAGGTCGTCCATATAAATGTTAAACAGGGCAGGTGAAAGAAGCCCACCCTGACGCACACCGTTACTCACACCAAAGGAAGCAGAGATGTTATTTCCCCATTTGACATGCATTTTCTGGTTAGAATACCAGTAAACTAAAATTCGTATAATAATATCTGGAACACCTCTCTGTTTTAATTTGTCAAATAACTTGTAATGATTGACACGATCAAATGCCTTAGAGGCATCAATAAACCCAATTAACACAGATGATTTTTTTGATAGATATGCTCTTGCTGCCTCTTTCAGGCCATAAATACAGAAATCAGTTCCCAACTTGGCTTTAAAACCAAATTGATTATCTGTTGTACTAATAAACTGATTAAGACGATCAAGCAAGATTTTTTCTAACACTTTAGAGATCACACTAGCTAAAGCTATTGGTCTGTAGTTATTAAGGCTACCAACCTTACTAGTTTTGTCCTTAATTACCGGCACAAGAGTGATAGATAATAAAGAATCAGGCAACTGTCCATGGGTTAGAAACCCAGAGAAACAAATTGCAAGCAGCACAGCCACTTTTTGGCTAGCATATTTCAGATGTTCTGCTGTAATGCCATCAGAACCTGTTGCCTTATTCTCACACAAGTACGTGATGTGTTCTACGTGGGGTATTTTTTCTCCTGGACTGTGCTCTCTGCATAACTTGCAGAGAACAGCTGGGGGATACCTGCCGTATCAAGGTGGGTGTTTCCACATGCATTTTGCTAAGCATTTCAAGGGCGTGAATGGATTACGTTCCCATAGCGATATATTGCACCAAGTGACAAGACTGAAAAGGGAACTGAAAGTTATGCACCATAACTCATGTTCCCTGAAGGAAGGGAACGAGGTGCAGCATACCTGGCCCTTTCAATGCTGAAAGCTCGGTGAAGTGCATTTTGGAGACCGAAGGATGGGCGTCAGCGGCTTAAGTACCTAGAGGGCGGGGCCTCTGGCACGACACTGACGCCTCTGCCGTAAAGGCGTGATTGTATTCCTTCAGGTAATCGCGCGGGGGCGCAATTTCCCATAGTGATATGTTGCACCTTGTTCCCTTCCTTCAGGGAACATGAGTTATGGTGCATGACTTTCAGATTCCGTGAATGAATCTATAAATGGATGGATGAACAGATTCAGTGAATTAATGTATAAATGGATGGATGAATGTATAGATGAATGAACAGATTCAGTGAATGAATGTATAAATGGATGGATGGATGAACAGATTCAGTGAATGAATGCATAAATGGATGGATGGATAAACAGATTCAGTGAATGAATGCATAAATGGATGGATGGATGAACAAATTCACTGAATGAATGTATAAATGGATGGATGAACATTCAGTGAATGAATGTATAAATGGATGGATGAATAGATGGAAGAATGAACAGATGCAGTGAATGGATGTATAAATGAATGGATGAATGGATGGATGAATGAACAGATTCAGTGAATTAATGTATACATGGATGGATGGACGAACATATTCAGTTAATGAATGTATACATGGATGGATGGATGAACTGATTCAGTGAATGAATGTATAAATGGATGGATGAATGGATGGATGAATGAACAGATTCAGTGAATGAATGTGTAAATGGATGGATGGATGAACAGATACAGTGAATGAATGTATACATGGATGGATGGATGAACATATTAAGTGAATTAATGTATAAATGATGGATGAATAGATGGAAGAATGAACAGATTCAGTGAATGGATGTATAAATGGATGGATGAATGGATGGATGAATAAACAGTATCAGTGAATGAATTTGTAAATGGATGGATGGATGAACAGATACAGTGAATGAATGTATAAATGGATGGATGGATGAACATATTCAGTGAATTAATTTATAAATGGATGGATAAATAAATGGAAGACTGAACAGATTCAGTGAATGGATGTATAAATGGATGGATGAATGTATGAATGGATGGATTGATGGATGGATGAAAAGATTCAAATAATGAATGCATAAATGGATGGAAGGATGGATGGATGGAGGGATGAACAGACTCAATGATCAAATGTATAAATGGATGGATGAATGGATGGATGAATGAACAGTTTCATTTAATGAATGGATGGATGGATGGATGTAAAAAATTCAATGATTGAATGGATGAATGGATGAATGGATGAATGAATTGATTGATGGATGACTGAACATATTCACTGAATTAATGTATAAATGGATGGATGAATGGAAGGATGGATGGATGAACAGATTCAATGAATGAATGCATAAATGGATGAATGAATGTATAAATGCATGGATGAATAGATGGATGAATGAACAAATTCAGTGAATGGATGTATATATGGATGGATGAATAGATGGATGAATGAAATGAGTCAATGAATGAATGTATAAATGGATGGAGGGATGATCAGATTCAGTGAATGAATGTATAAATGGATGGATGGATGAACAGATCCAGTGAATGAATGTATAAATAGATGGATGAACAGATTAAGTGAATGAATGTATAAATGGATGGATGAATGGATGGATGAATGGACAGATTCAGTGAATGAATATATAAATGGATGGATGGATGAACAGATTCAGTGAATGAATGTATAAAAGGATGGATGGATGAACAGTTTCAGTAAATTAATTTATAAATGGATGGATGGATAGATGGATGAATGAACAGATTTAGGGAATGGATGTATAAATGGATGGATGAATGGATGGATGGATGAACAGATACAGTGATTGAATGTATATATGGATGGATGAATGGATAAATCAACAGATTCAGTGAATTATTGTATAAATGGAAGAATAAATGGATGGATGGATGAACAGATTCAGTGAATGGATCTAGAAATGGATGGATGAATGGATGCATGAATGAACAGATTCAGTGAATGAATGTATAAATGTATAAATGGATGTATAAATGGATGGATGATGTATTAGTTTCATGTGTCACCTTTAATCCTCTTCAGCACGATGACAGTAATGACAGTTGTTATTAAAGCAACAATCGCAGCCTTACTGACGTTCAACCAGAACACAGCTGAAAAACAAAATCATACTTTTTCATTAACAAACATTTAGGACACTCCTCAAAATGACAAAATATTGAAATATAAGTGCAGCTACAATATACATTGTAAGTACAAATACTATTGAATATTTGTACAAATATAATTTGGTAAAGCCACATGTTGCTGTGGAGTTTAACAGGTATATTATTAAACGTGATTATTTCTCACCTGAAGGATGAGAGTTGAAGGTAAAAAGCTGCACGTTGCTCTCACCTGTCGTTACTTCACACTTGAAAACGTTCTTTGATTTATAAATAGAGTGGTTTGAAGGAAAGATCACAGAAGCAAAGCAGGGATCTGAATATGTTTTTACATCTGGATGTTCTTTCTCATCACTACCAGGAAACAACCACCTCGTTTTGTGTGGACACTCTCTCTCTGTTATCACATCGCAGTAAAATGTCACCTCGTTATGGTTCTTCTGTTCGGTTACTGAAGATGTAGGAGAAACACTGATTATTGTATTTAAATATAATTACTGAACTGTCAAAATGCTGATTTAGGGATCATTTTATTTTGAAAATATTGTAAAAATACTCACAGACAACAACAGAAAGATGGACCACAGCATCTTCACCTGATTGTTGACCTGATACAAACTGTCTGCAGTTGTAACGACCAACATCCTCATCTGTGACGTTCTTGATAACCAGAGAACAGTTTGCTGTAAGACTCAGTCTGTCTGCTCTGAGATCTGTAATCATCCCAACTTCAACCAGATCTACATTCTGACGTGCTTTATTGTAGATCCAGGTGGTGGATCCACAGTTCTGCTGAACTCCAATCACATTTTCACAGGACAAAGTGACGTCACCTCCAGCTCTGACAGTTTGTCTTACAGCTCCTGAAAATATGACTAAATAAAATGATATTATTAAAATTAATTCAGATGTTTGAAAAGTTACAGCTGCAGATGTCAGCTGTTTAACTCTGACTGTAAACTCAACTCAGTGCTTTTATAAAACTGACATGGTGTGTTGAACAAACAATACAAGTTATTAAAAACTGTTTTATATCTTCTTACCTTCATACAGGAAGAAAAACAGAAACAGTTTAATCCTCCGTGATGCCACCATCGCTCCTCTCTGCGTCTCTTGTCTCTTTACTTCATGTCTCTTTACTTCCTAACTCTAAAAATGTTTTACATGAATATTGTCACTTCCTGTACTTTGTTGGTTTACTGACATCTTCATACATGACATCATGCAAATTTACAACACTTCTTTTTAGCAACAACTAGTTTTGAGTTTTTGTTAAGACTTTGTGATTTCATCTAATAGAGATTTGTGTAAAGTGTTTAATTTATTTCTCTGAGTGTCGGAGGGTAACTTGACAATAACTTATAGATTATCTAAATATTATTTGTTATGCAGGTGCATTTTGATATCCTTTTATAAGAACCTAAATTATAATTTTGTTCTGGACAAGAAACCATAATAATATATGATTGGAACCTTGTTATATGTTTAAAAAACTATATTTAATAGAACATCACTGCAAAACAAAACCAGGAAACAAAGAGTCTACTGCCTCCAAGTGTGGAAGATGAGTAAAGACTTCACTGGAAAAGAAACAAGAGTTACTGTAAGTACTTCCTGATCACAAAAGAGCTGTTCTACAAAACATTTAAAATAAAAATTAAACCAGAAACTGAACCAGTCGGAGCAACAGAGTGTAACAGCTGACCAGCAGTGGTGGCTCATCAGTATTGATGAGGAGAGGCAGATCAAGAGTCAGTCTTCTCTTCATTCATGTTGTCTAAATGCATCAACCAGACGAGATGATCTGATCTGATCCCTGCTGCTAGATCTGTTTAACTCTGAAGGTTTGAACCTGATCAAAATGATCTGACCCATCTGCTTCAAGTCACTCCAGTCAGCACAGGGACATCTACTGGTTGTGTGTCAGAACCACATCTGAGTGAAAGACCTGACTAACACCATTACTGCCTGTGTCATATGAAGCTTTGTATTTATATGTAAATATATATTAAGGCACATCAAGATATTTAGAACCTTGTGGAATGGGGACGGTGCTTGTGCTGCTTTCTTTAGTAAAACTGCATAAAACACAAATGTTAGGAGGTCAAACACGTGGATCTACAAGTTTGTTATTATAGTCATGTAAACAAGTGGCTAGTTCATAAACCTAATATTTACAGATATTTAAAAAATGAATTTAAGGCTGTAGAGATATAGCACCCTCATGTCTGTATTGGAGTTAAACCTTTTCACATCTTTCTGAACTCTGAGTGTTACACTTTCTTGAAGCTCTCAAGGAGACAAGTGGACACCATTTTTGTTACAATTATTTTGAATTAATGGACACCAATTAATCAGATTGAACTTTCTTTTTAATGTGTGTTAATTCAGAATTGATCTACAGTATACTTTTGTCATTTAATGATGATCTGTTACTTGCATGAGTTTGACCCTTCTGCTGGTTTATTTCTGCAGAACAAGCAGGCTTTGAATCTAAGGCACAAGTTCAGGGTAAACTTTTAACTTGCAGCTTCTTTTGTGTTGTCTGTGAAGTTAGCCATAATATTCTCTGTGCTCACAAGCGGCCATCTGGCCGATTCTATAAACAAGTTTTCCTACTGTCCTTCAGAGACCTTCTGCCTATGGGGATGAAAAATCCATCCGTTGTTTGTTAAACCAACCAATAGCCATCAGGAGGTGGGCAGACTCCACCCTCCATATGAAGTCTTACTTCCGTTTTGACTTTAGTGTCGAAGGGGAGAACTTTATAACAACTGGATTTCTCCTCTGGGAAAAGCTGGAAACGTTCTGGTCATTGTGTCAATTAGACCCACGTCTCAGCTGGAGTCACGGCAAAGCCTCGCTGTGTCTCAACAACACTCACTTCTGAAAGAATTTGTTTTCTGGGAGTTTTATTTTGAAAGCTCAGCCAGGAGCTGGCTCTGTTCCTGCCGGGAGAAGCGCTCTTTCGCCCGTCTGTCAGCAACACACGCGCGGAAGTCATTTGGACGTGAACTGGACAACACAGTCCGTTAGTGTCCACAAAACTTCAACTCTTATCTCCAGAGACGTTCGTCAACAGGTAACGAGGCGTTGATTGTGTCCTGAACGTGTGAAAAGTCCAGCTGAACCCGTGGTGGGAAAGTGTCACCCTGTCTTTTCAAAATAATTAACTTCCGTTAAACTTAGCTTTCATTCCTCCTATTTCTTCTTTTTCCTAAGCCAGTAAACTTTAAGTAAATGTGCCAACAGAAAAGTTTCTAACTGTCTGTTTGTTTTTAATTTGAATTCTTGTCAACGTAGTTTAGTAAATCAGAGCTAATATCGATACAAATGTTTAATGTACTTTTATGATTATTTCAATAAAAGGTCTATCTTTTGGTGGATCAACATAAATTGAAGTCTCTCGTGAAGTTACATTTTGTCTAATCACAGTCAAAGCAATTTAATACCGGAAAAAGGGTGAACTCGCGAATGAATTTGGGTCAGATCAAGTCTGCTCCAACTTCTCTAAAATATAGGTAAGTCAGTAAACTGACCAATAAGTCCTATATTATTACAATAATGGTGGCTCGTACGCATCCCTAGAACGGTTATTGCATCGTTTTTGTGTAGTCTGTTGTCACGGTGTTGTTGGCATAGTTCTTTATCCTTGTTTTGGACGTGGAAAAGTTAGTTCTGGCTGGGGAGTGTCCGGGAGTTGCTAATCGCTGTATTGTCCGGCTCATTTCACGTTAGGGTTAATCTTTCTTTCACTTTTGAACGTATGTTTTGAAGCTGCGGGTGATGTTTGTGTGTCTGTGTTTGTGAGACGTTTCATACCGTGTCGCAAACTAAAGCTGCTTACATCTGCGGTGACCGCCGTGTCACCCTTCCACCACTCTTCATCTTATTACATTACAGTTTCTGTTGTGCGCTGTTTTCACATTTTGCTGGGGATCTGTGGTGCCTATATCTGTTACGTTTGTTAGAGAGGGTTCGGTGAGCCGTCTCTTCTTCTGAACTGGACCGGAAACTGTCCGGTTCCGACGAAGACTCCGTTGTTTTCAACAGTTAGAAGTGCTGTCTGCCTCTGGTATACTCGGATACTGGCCTGTATGTGATTTGGCTCGTTAACAGAATTCTCTGTGGTGTTTTCTTCGTTTATTTTGTGAAAGAGTGTCCAGAACTTTGGGTAGAGCTAACGTTAGCATTACCGGAGCTGAAGCTACATAACGGTGATTGGTCCATTGTGTGTCGTGTTCAAAAAAGTTGGTTCTGTAGACTGTTGGTTGTCAGATATTCATTTTTGCACACATTTCTGACAGTTTATCTGTGTTGTTTGTTTCTATGCACGTGATATCGTCAGAGACTGGCTTAACCGCAGTTTTTTGCGATATTTATAAGTGTTTTAGGACGTTGAAAAGTCTGTTCAACTCTAAAGTTCGACCGACCTCGAGGTCCGTGAACGTAACGCTCGAACGGTGCGTCACACATGAGTGACGTATTAAGACGAAGGTTCAGAAGACTCCATTACCCATGAACACTTGGGTTTAGAACTACATGTTCTGTCTTCACTGTGATTGGTCAATTACGCTGTTACCCAGCTACCAGGGTGCACACAGGCTTCAGGCTTGTTTGTCCGTTACTATTGTTGAAAGACTGTTTCATCGCAGTGTTTTTGAGATTTTAATGGGTGTATTAAGTCAGTTGCTCTGAGACTACCGATCGCCATGTGACCAGGTCACGTGACACCGGAAGCTGCATCTGGTTTAAGGGAACCGACTTGTCTTTTTCTTTTGAGAAAAAGTTTAAAAATCACATTACCTGTCCTAAACGATGTTACTCACATCAAATCGTCTATTATAAGACCGGGGTTCTAGAGTTTTGTCACGTAAAGGCTTTAGATCTTTCTGATTGATGCTTTTCATCCGTTGTTAGATGTCTGTGAGCTAAAAGCTGTGGCTGCGCTCACGGGCGACAACAGCGCCTCTATAGTGGTCAGAAGGAGAAATTACAGTCGCTGTGATAAACTCATTTCCAACGCTGTACCCCCACCTGCTGGTTGCATCTAAGGATACAGTTTTGATGCAATTTGGTCCACATGTCAGCTTTCCTGTTTTTTTTTTAAAATAGAGTACAGTTGACGTGTAGACACACAGTACCCTTTCATTTGATTTTCACCTATAATCAAATGTTGAAAGCTGAACAGTTACACAGAATTAATACAGACTTGTCTGCTTTTTGACAAAACTTGACAATTTTATCATAAATTCTGTGCAACAAGGCTGTCTAGTTTATTTTAAACTGCAAGTTTAAAATAACACACATGTTGTAATGATTCACAATGGGGACCCGGAAATTCAACCACAACACAACCTCCTCTGGACAAAACTCAGCCGTTCACCTCCACCTCACGGACAAGGGACACTCCTTTGAGGACCAGAATGTTCAAATTTTGGACCGAGAACACAGATGGTTTGAGAGGGGGGTAAAGGAAGCTGTGTATGTTAAGAGAGAAAAACCTTCTCTTAACAGAGGAGGAGGTCTGAGATTTCAACTGTCTAAGACCTATAACTCAGTTTTGGATTTGATTCCGAAACGTTTTACACCGGATGGGAGCAGGGATGCCTTGTCTGTAAATTAGACTAACAAAGTTCTCTGAGTAGCCTCTGTTGTTGTTTGGGAGGTGTTGTTTGTCAATTTACATACAGTTTTGTGTCTTCTAACAGAGACCTCAAGGGAACCTCCTACTGTTAAGGTGTGATCTTTCAATTTACATGTATGTGTTACAAACCCCCTTTTGTTAAGCTGGGATGTGTCGTTTTGTCAATTTAAATAGAATGGGCATGTTAGTTAATTTGTGGTGTTATTTCAGTTTCCAATTTCATATGTTGGTGCGTGACTTGTAAGCCTGTATAAAACTTCTCGTTCTCACAGCTTCCATTCAGAATTGAAAAAGACTTCTGGACAGAAGTCGAAACGTTTTCTGCAACAAATAAAGTCCAGTTGATCCTGTATTGAACGCCTTTTTTGATTTCATCATGTCCTGGACGACTGAGAATCTTCACCAGCATACAACCACAACACAGGAGTGAACGAAAAAAGTTTATTATCTGCCACTTGTCAGAAAAAGAGGGAACGTCCGCTGAGACTCTGCAGGGAGAGAGAACAAGTTGGTGACTGGGATAAACTTGATGTTTTAAAGAACGTGAGGAGTTCAAATCACTAACCTGCAGAGTTTAATCACAGTTGGTGATGCAAAGGCTGCACTGACGTCAGAGGGAGGGGGGGTCGGAGGTGCAGCAGGGTCACGTGACACGTGAGCACGGCTCCTCTTCTGCTTGAGTGCGGCTTGGTTCCAATAATTAACAACAGCTCCAAGAGTCCAGATCGTGGTCAAGATACAGGCGTGGGTCATACACAGAGAGGCAAAGAGGCAGTACTTATCCGTGGGGTTTCAGCGAGAGTCGGTGTCAGTAGGCAGAGCGAGAGTCGAGGTCCAGATATCCGATGGGCAGAAATAATCCGTTGAGGGCAAGGCAGAGGGGAGAATCCGTGAACATGAAGAGTGTCAAAACACAGGAAGGTCAGGAACAGAACGCTGGATTTCTTCAGGCGCAAGGCGATCAGACAATCTGGCAGGGAGGCAGAGTCTGGAGTGCGTTTAAAAAGAGCAGCAGACAGGTGCGCTGAATAACGCTGATGAGGAGAGGAGACAGGACAACCCCAAAACACAGCATGACTTGACATGAACGTGAATCATGAACGTGAATCATTACACATGTGGCATCTTTTGTCTTGGTTTTCACAAAAATCACACAAAGATAGCCGACCTTGCTGGTCATATCACAGGTCGACAATTTAATAAAAATCACTGATTTTTATTTGATTTCACATCTTGGATGTTACTGAGCAGCAGCACACGCCCTCCAGTTTATTTTGGATACTAGTTTATTTAGAATAACAAGCTGGTGGGCCTTGCTCTCTACGGTGGCATCATTTAATTTGTGTTTCACAAGTTTACAGATAAGCTGGCAGCCTCTGCAGATGAGGCCCCTGATACCTCAACAGCTGATTTTGACACTGAGCATCGTCCACGTACGGTTTCCATGGATTGTGTGGAGAAAGCTTTAGTGCTTCTCACAGATCCGATCACCACCTATGGTGCAGAGTTGAAAGATCTGTCTGAAGCAGAGATAGAGGGAGCTTTAAAAGTTTTGGCTGACGGTGCTGAGTCAGATAAAACAAAGCAGAAAAGCACTGAACGCCTGGCAAAATTAGCACTTTTGCTGAAGGACAAATTGGACCTTGAGGTGATCAGAGGCGATGAGCTCTCAAAGGAGCGGGATGCTGCAGTCGTGGCGTGCCAGGCTGCTACAGACAGATGTGATGAGGTTCAGGCTGCAGCGCAGCAGGAGGTTGAGTCTTTAAAGCTGCAGCTGCAGTCACTCACAGATTCACATGAGGACAGCATTCGTGCTAGGGAGGATGTTTATAGCAAAGCTCTGGCAGACAATGATGCAATACAGCAACAATGCAATGTGTTGACGGCTGAGAATGATGATGTTCTGAGGAAGTTGGAGTCATGCAAGAAGGATAGGGATAATTACAACCTGTTTTGGCAAGCATCACAGGCGAGTATGGTGTTAACTCAACACAAATTGACAAAATGTGAACTAGAGATGGATGCATTCCCACGTTTGTCGGTGTTACAAGGTCAAATTGATGACCTGAGTGCCCAATTATCAGATTGTAAGTCTGAATTGGCCTCTACTACTGAGAAGCTAAGTAAGGAGAGGAGGGCGTGTATGGAGCTCATGTCAAAACTGGGCAAAAAAACCGTCCACCCCTCCACCACCACCATCTTCACCCACACCTGTTAATCCGCACTCATCCCCTCCTGCGCCGCAAGACCCACCGCCTCCACCACCACCAGCTTC
The DNA here is from genome assembly GCA_038048925.1 of Garcialebias charrua. Taxonomy (NCBI): domain Eukaryota; kingdom Metazoa; phylum Chordata; class Actinopteri; order Cyprinodontiformes; family Rivulidae; genus Garcialebias; species Garcialebias charrua. The sequence goes on along the minus strand of JBBPBX010048599.1, from coordinate 13,264 downwards.
ACCCACACCTGCTGGTCTGCCCTCATCCCCTCCTGGGCCTCCACCTCCCTCACACCCGTCCGCGTCTCAGCACCCACCCCCGTTCGGAGGTGCATATCCGTGGATGGGACCTGGGTAACCCTGGCCTGGTGTGCCATTTGTGGCGCCGGGTCTGTTCGATAAAAATTATCGGATGCCTCTGTCAATAGACCAACTCCATAAGCTGTCTAAATACATTAAACGCTTTGAACCAGGGGACGGGTTCGACTGAAACCAAGGCCTACCTGAACAACCTGGAGTTGAAGCTAGATCGCTTCTCCAATGTTATGGTGGCCGATAGAATCACTCTTATCAATTTCACCTCTAGCAAGGAGGTGCAAGACCTTATTGAACGTCAACCGGTGGACACAAGAAACGACTACAACCATCTCTGTGATGTTCTTATCACGAAATTCTCTCCTCGCATGGGACTCGATGGTTTCCAAGCTGCAGTTAAGGTCAAGCAAGGTCGCAACAAACATCCACAGGTCTACTACAAAAGGTTCTTCCAAGCTTACTTTGGTAATCGGAACGAACCTGGGATGGAGGAGGAGAGACATTTTAAGTGTCTCTTCATTGAAAACTTGCATCCTGAGATAGGTACGTCGGTTGAAATTATGGCTAACGGCAACAGGAATACCATCATGGAAGTGTTGGAGTACGCCGTACGTGTTTTTGAGGCATACAGCAAACGCAGGACTCACGTAGAGGCATTTCCAGGTGAAACGGGTTTGTTCCGACCGCTGGAGCTAGAAGGAGCGCAAGCGTCTGCTCCTTCTTCTGGTGTCGGCGAGTCGAAGCAGGACACCGAACGAGCACCTCGAGATGGTGATGTTCGCCCTACTGGTGAGCCAAGGTGGTTCAGGTCGAGACAGGAGGGTGGGCAACGATATCAAAAGGGGGGTGCACGTCCTAATGTTGCAAAGTATGTTCAGCAGGTTGACTGACACAACAGGGGCTCCCAGAGGGAACGCTCAACTAAGGGTGCTGCTCCTCCTGCACATCGAACGGAGGCACTTCGGAAAAGTGTGTCCGAGACGGGCAATAGGCCACGCAAGCCCCAGAAAAATGGTCCTAAACCTCTGAGTTCAGAGGAGACTGAGGTCATACGTCGGTTGTTAGGAAATTTGCAGGCTGCTAACAAGGATAAGAAGCCTGATGCGTTGTGCGGTACTGTCGTTGATAGTAACTCGGAGCACGCAGATGACAGCAATGCCACTATTGCTGACGGTCAACAAGACATTGGTCGGCATGACACTGACATTCAGAGCGCTGACAGTCAAACCATTGACAGTCCAGCGAATGTCGGTCAACATGACATTGACTGTGACCCTGACATCATTGTTACAGAGCCTGAGAACCCCTTATCAGAGATAAAGGGGGATACCTCGCTGACCATAGACGATGACTCGTCACAAACTGGTCTCTTAGACACGTGTGTGACTGCACTGCCGGTTCAGGTAGTTCACCATGACACTGACAGTGGTAGATGTAAAAAACGTCGGAAAGAACCTACGTGCTATAAGAGGTTCCTGTGCAACCTTTACAGAAAGGGGCCCGCTAAGAAGGCTTACCTGTCAGTCACGTTAGAAGGGGTCCTCACCCAAGACGCCCTCTTGGACGGTGGTGCCAACATATCCATTATGTCACCCACACTGTTCGAGGAGCTGAAAACAGCCGCTAACAGTGTTGACAGAGAAATACCCCTGACAGAATGTGCTATAGAGTTGCGGGGACTCTCAGAAATGGGAACAACCCTGACAGCTATAGCCATGGTTTACATGCAGATTGGCGAGACGACAATTTACCATCAAGTACATGTGTCTACGGTGGACTCCATCCCATTTCTGGTCTGCCAGGATTTTATCAATCGCTTTGAGGCGATTATAGATTATGGTGATCGGACGTTGTGGGCTACAGTGAGCAGACCACTGCCAATTGATATGCTTCCACTAGGTGATACAGACTGTGTAACCGCGGGTACCGCGGAAGGCATAATGGAACGCCCATCCGAGAGCGCAAGCCCGGTAAGTGGTCCTTCAACAACAGGTGAGGCAATAGAGACACAACAGGTGAGCCTCCTATGCGAGCTGAAACATTCAGCACTCACTGGACATTACCTACCGCAGGTAGGGAACGGTGTAGAGATCCAGGGATCCCACACCGATGATGCTGTGTTGTCCCCATGGCCGGAGAGGTCTGCGATCAGCCGAGCTTTCTATGAGACCTTGTTTCATAACCAGAAGGATCTTATACGGCTCAGAAAGTCTGTTCGCTTTCCTTTAGATCCCGACAGTGATGAGGAGATGACCGCGAGAGTAGTCGTTTACCTGTCACTGTCCTGGAACCAACGAGGATTGGTCCACCCATTCCTAGTCACTAAGTTACTACACGCAACCTATTTAGGCTCTGACGTTTTGGTAAGATTGGGTGTCTCTGTAGATGTCAACAACGAGGTACTGTGGTCACTGGACACAGCCGGGAAAGATTATCCTGTGTTAACTACAGAAAATCTTAAGGCTGGACAAACTATCCCAGAGGTCTACCAGGTTGCTAGCAGTCATGACACCACAGTACCACCTCCGGCTGACAACCAAATGGTGACAATTCACATCGTGAAAGGTCAGGTTATTAGCCGACAGCAGGCTTGTTTTCAACCATCCCCTACGTTTTTCGACTTAGGATTGTCCGTGGAGGCCACATGCCAAGTGGACCTCGACTGTAGAACGACGTCCGTTGCTGTGTGGAACACAGGCACAGACGAGGTACTGATCCCAAGAAACACGCGGCTAGGATGGTTGATCTCTACTGATTTCCATGATTTTGAACTTAGCGTTCCATTTCTGGGAGGCCTCCCAGAAAACTTGTTTCCACGTCATCACGCGGGGCGAGTCTTGTTCACAAAACCAACACAGGCCATAACCCTCTTCTCCCCAAGTGAGTCCGGCCATGACCCAGTCATTAGGTTCGGTTTCAACGGAGAAGAAAGTCTTGGCCTTCGAACTTATAGTGCCCTACCTGTAGACAGGTTTTACGACACTGAAAGGGTCTCAATGGAGCTCCCCAATGAACAAGAACCCACCTCGGTTGCTTCACAGATTGAACAGGTGGTCGCTCAGGCCGACGCCCTGAAAACTGATGAAGAAAGGGACAAGCTTCGCAAAGTTCTCTTAAAATACGAGAAATCATTCTCGACTGACTCTATGGATTGTGGGTTGACCACGATCCACAAAGTGAGCATCCCAACCCCACCTGACGCTCCACCTGCGTTTGTCAGACAATACAAGATTCCTCTGGTAGCTCATGAACCTATCAGAGAAATCATTGATGACCTGTTGGGAAAGGGTATCATCAGATACTGTAACAGCACTTACTCTGACCCTTAAAACCAAATGGTAAATGGAGACTCACCATTGACTACAGAAAGCTGAACAAACAAGTTCCCTTATCCAGGTGGCCCATGACCCAGCTCCAACAGGAACTGCCCAAGGTCACCAATGGTAGGTACTTTTCCACCCTCGACATCGCCTCTGGTTTTTGGACCATCCCTGTGCGCGACGAGGACCAGTACAAACTTGCTTTCACTTTTGGTGGTCGTCAATACACCTTTAACAGGTGTCCATTTGGCTACGCTAACTCACCTGCAGAGTTCAACATCTTTTTGAACAAAGCATGTCCAGACGCCCACAAGCGTGGGACACTGATTTACGTGGACAATGTCCTTTTGAGGCAGCCAACACTGGATTCACATTTGGCTGAGATCGACCACGTTCTGAATCAACTGACAACTGCTGGTGCTAAGATTTCATTGTCAAAATGCCAGTGGTGCAGATCCAAAGTGGACTACGTTGGCCTACTTGTAGGTCCAGACGGAGTACAACCACAACTGACTCGTACCCAAGGCCTTGACAATCTCAAAGTCCCCACCAATCTCAAAGAACTGCAAAGTTTTCTTGGCGTGTGTAATTACTCGAACCAATTCATAGAGAACTATGCAGACCTGGCTAAACCACTGACTATACTCCTAAAGAAAGACGTTCCGTTTGTCTGGACTGACAAACAACAGCAGGCGATGGACGCTCTTATACACAGGATCAAGGCAGCCCCATGTCTAGTCTACCCAGACTATTACAAGGAGTTTCACTTGGAAGTGGGCTTTTCAGCTCACTGCATGAGTGCAGGTCTATACCAAATACACGACAGAGACAAACGTGTAGTGGCCTACGCCAGCAAGACAATGGCAGGCCCCGAGTTGAAATTCTCGGACTGTGAGAAATCTTTACTGACCACGGTGTGGGTAGTAAAACATTTCTCCAGCTACATTGGGGGACAGAAAATCATTGTTGAAACACATCACCAGCCGGTGACTTTCCTGAACAGCCAACGCATCAGAGATGGTGTGGTTACAAACTCTCGTGTTGCAACGTGGCTCATGGCGCTTCAGAGTTTTGACCTGGACATCCGCTATGGTCAAAATAAGAAGTCACATTTGGGCACTGACTTGGAAATCTGCCAGGAATGCACAAATGATGTGCCAGTCACCCCGCCGCCAGCTAGGGAAAGACCCTTGGTGACGGAGGATCCGAATCACCACTTCTTTGATGATAATATCTGTAAAGGTATGACATCATTGCACGTGGATGGATCTGCATTCCGCATCGACACAGCTGGGCACCGCTAATTAAAAAATTAGTTCCACAATTTCTAAAACGCTTATTAATTTTTTTAGGTCCACAATTTCAAAAGCACAAATGTCTTATGAAAATTAGGGGAAGCTAATCCAATCCGCTATTTATATATTTCTATATTATATATTATATATATATATATATTATATATATATATATATATATATATATATATATATATATATATATATATATATTATATATATATATTTATATATATATATATATATATATATATATATATATATATATATATATATATATATATATTATATATATATATATATATATTTATATATAGCCGGCAGCGTTATCAATATTTGCACTACACTGCCAACTGAAAAGTAACAAAAATGATCCTAAAAGGATGAAATTACAAAAATCAAAGGATTTATTTAATACTTTACGTACATATATTCTATTCGGCCACGAAATTAACAAAAAATAGAATGATCTTTTAATCCCTAAAACCACGTTTAAATCTCAAATACACGGGTGTGTCGCCACGGCATTTATACATGAAAGTAACCCAAATACATAAAACTAACGACTCGCCGTCGAATGGTCGACACAAAACGCACAATAAAATCCTCCGGCCACGTTAATTTGGCTTGAAACAGCTGGGTTTTCTAAGGATTTCCATTAGTAACCCACAACCAACCGGCAGACACAGTTAGCGTCTATAGGTACTCAACAGATTTAATGAAAAGTAATTAAAATACATGAAAATAACGACTCACCGTCGCGTGGTGTACACAGAACACAAAATAGAATCCTTCGGCCACGTTAATTTGGCTTGAAACAGCTGGGTTTTCTAAGGATTTCCATTAGTAACCCACAACCAACCGGCAGACACAGTTAGCGTCTATAGGTACTCAACAGATTTAATGAAAAGTAATAAAAATACATGAAAATAACGACTCACCGTCGCGTGGTGTACACAGAACACAAAATAGAATCCTCCGGCCGCGTTAATTTGGCTTGAAACAGCTGGGTTTTCTAAGGATTTGTCCAAGTACCCAGCACAAACAGCTAGCCACGGAATTAGCCCCTGAGTTCACCTCTAACCCGGAAGCTGTCGAGATGGAATAGTCCATTTTTAGTAGGGGGATAATGAAATCAACCGTTTTTTAAATTGCTTATTTAATGATTGTTTTCATCGTAACTATAATTATTTTTATGTTAAATGTAGATTAACAAGCAGGATCAATGTTAGGAATTAGGTGACTGGCCGGGGCGCGGCGGGGCCGGGGCCTCATGCTGATGGGATCCCCAGGCATTTACCTACATGGTAGATCCCCCCCTCTGCTCCCTCCCCCCTCCAACCCTCCCTCCCCCCTCCAACCCTTCCTCCTCTCTGCTGTTTACGGTGGGGAAAAAGGTAAAACAAGCAGCATAGAGCTTGTAAATAAGTTTATTGGTTTTTACTGATAGATAATTAGTTATTAGCGGTACTGCATTTTAAATAAAAATAGCACAAATCCGCTTATGAATTATAAAAGTTAGTCAATTCACAAAAACGCTGACAAAAAGTTTAGGTCCACTGTAAGCGGAATAGCGCTTTAGCGCTCCCTAGCGTTCATTCGCCCACCTTTGCGCATCGACAACATCTGTAGGGCAAGTGTTGGAAGGGTTCTCCTCCATGACCTTCAACAGAGCACTTTCAGCCATAACTTAGGCTCTCAGACTTCTCAGTACGCTGAGATTGCAGGTATCCTAATAGCTCTCCAGTTGGATGTAAAACGTTCCATCAAGACACTAGTCATCTGTACTGACTCTAACTATGCTCGGTTGAGTTTCACCTGTCATCTCGCTGTGTGGAAACATAACGGTTTTCTCACAAGCGACAGGAAGGCAGTCAAACTCAAAGAGCTCTTCATGGCGTGTGATCACTTGGTGACGTTACACGACATACAGATCTACTGGAAAAAGGTTCCAGGACATTCAAGAGTCCCAGGCGATGACAAGTACTACAATGACATTGCAGATTCTTTAGCCAAAGAAGGAGCCGATAAAGGTCAGCTATGGTCCTTTGACCCCTCCTGGTTAATCAAGACTCTGCCAATACAACCTACTGTTGAGGTTATGGCAGTCACACGTGCACAGGCCACAGCCAGACCTGCCGACAATGCAGTCTCTGTACGACCTGCACTGACTGACATAGACATCATCCAACTGCAGAAGTTGGACCCTGCTATCAAGTCCATGATGCTGTACCTGACTGACCCTGACAATAATACTCCGTCCAAAGACGAGCTGGATTCTGATCCAGACCTAAGAGTACTCTATCATCTGCGTTTGCAGCTGAAACTGATCAAAGGCATCCTAACCTTTGCCCATGGACCAACGTCCTCACCAGTGTTCGTGGTTCCCCAGGTCCACAGGGGGGTGATGTTTGTTCATGCCCATGATCTCCCGTCCGCAGGACACAAAGGAGAGAAAGCCACGCTGACGGCATTGAAACAAATTGCCTATTGGCCTGGTATGAAAAAGGATGTCAAAGACTACATTGACGGGTGCCTGGTTTGCGCCCAGTTTCAGCCTACCAGACCACTCCACAGAGCACCACTGCAAAGCAGAGGCATTTCATTTCCATGGTCTGACATCCAGTTTGACTGGGTGGGACCACTCACTAAGAGCTCTAGAGGAAATAAATATTTTCTCACGGTAACCTGTGCATTTACCAAATGGGTAGAATGCCTACCAGCTCCTAATGACACAGCACAAACAACTGCTATTTTGCTAATGAATCATGTATTCTCCAGGTTTGGACTTCCCCTTAGGGTGAACTCAGACCAAGGTACACACTTCACAGGTGAAGTGATGAAAGAACTGTGGAAGACGCTTGGCGTCAAAGCTGATTTCCATATTGGCTACCACCCACAATCTTCAGGACAAGTAGAGAGAGCAAACAGAACGGTGGTGAGTATTTTGAAGAAATACGTAGCCGCAAATCACAAGGACTGGGATGTGAAACTCCCTCTGGTCCTCATGGCCATTAGGGCCACTCCACACACATCAACTGGCATCTCTCCCTTCGAGATGATGACCGGTCGACAAATGACTCTCCCTCTACACCTGTTGTACCAACCAGGCGACACCACCATGGCAACAGCCTACACCACTCAACAATACATGAAAGACTTGAATGTACACCTCCGTGACACTTTTGCTTTTGCCCAGCAAAACCTGGAAAGGTCTGCTGAGGGACGCAAGGCGTACTATGACCAGAAGGCTTCCCATGATGAACTCCAAGTGGGAGACAGAGTCTTGTACTATACTTTCGCCCCCACAGCCGGGAAAGGAGGGTCCGGGACCGGTACTCTCGCCCGCAAACTAATGCCCAGGTGGACGGGACCTCATTTGATAACAGACAAAGTGTCCTCAGTTGTCTACGGAATCAAAATCAGCAAAGGTCGCAAACGGCCAATTGTTAAGTGGGTACATCGAAATCAAATCAAACCTTTTGAGGCGTTCAATGACTCCGCAAATGACGAAGATCTGACAAACTCACCGACTTCATGGGAAAATAAGGTCGTCCAAGCACAGGATAGTAAATAAACTAAACAGTTTAAACTATACTAGTTGCGAAAAGAAACCGTTCCAACTAGAACTTAGAAACGCTAAGCATAAAACCCACAACAAAAAACTAACCTTAACAACCGTTTAAATCTGCAGGATTTAATTGACATCGGTTATAAAGCTAAGAACTGTTTTTCTTGTGTGTGACACGTTGGAATCTGACGACCAGAGTGAGTTTGACGTAGTGAAACGTTGTTTTTAGTTGCTTAATTGCTACTTTTGTTGTTATTGAAGTTGTTATTGTTTTCTGAACACTCCCAGCCAAAAGAGGTTTTGATTAATGTTAGTTGAAGACTTAAATGGATTTAACTATGCCAACATGCTGTTCATTTTGTTAAAGATCTCAATCTTTGAAGAGTCATTGTAGATCAATACTACTTAAGGTACTATAATCTACACTGATCTCCCAATCATTTAGGTAGAACCGATTCGATCGTTTCTATTCTAGATCTATTCATTTTGATGAGTCTCGCCATAGACTTCAAAATTTATAGGGAATACCAAATCTTGCGTCGTTCGTCTAAAAGACAACAGACATTTAGACCAAACTAGATTTCATTTTTTTATTTTAGTTTAACCTAAACTAAGTAATGAATGGAGGAATAGTTTGAAAGAAGAGGCCTTCGTTACAGAAGCCCTCCAAAAACTCTATAGGTATACATCCCTATATCTGATTTTTACAGCATTGATCCACCCCTTAATTGGTAATTTTAGCTGATCTAATCCATGATAGCTTACATACCAGGTGCATATAGGTAGGGCCTAATGTAGAATCCCTGTCATAAGCCCACCTAAAACCACATAATTGCATGACACATTGAACCAGGGTGGCACCGACTGGAAGCCATCCAGCCCGCAACCTTCGATGTGGGGACCTGCTACTCCAACGTTGGTCTTCAACCTTCATCCAAGGGCCGCCTCCTCTGCTTCAATCGAGGGATCCCCTCTACATGCTGATTAAAATCCATTCTTGCTGATGAAATCAATAACCCCAATCGTTGTGGAATTACCGCTGTGGATTATAAGACTTTGTTTTCCAAGGGATCACAGACTCAGTTTTCCATGGGTTAACAGACTATGTTTTCCAAAGGATTGAAAGCTTACCGCAATGGGATTACTTACGAACAGTATGGAATTTCCAAAAACATTATGGGAGTATAATTTTGAACTTTTTTTACTTTTTTTTCCCACTTGCTGGATTACATAGAGGTCAGAGACATTTGGTGGTATACTTTCGTGTTGGAACTCATCTCCAAGGACAGGCGATGATTTCCAAAAAGGGGGACTGTAGAGATATAGTACCCTCATGTCCGTATTGGAGTTAAACCTTTTCACATCTTTCTGAACTCTGAGTGTTACACTTTCTTGAAGCTCTCAAGGAGACAAGTGGACACCATTGTTGTTACAATTATTTTGAATTAATGGACACCAATTAATCAGATTGAACTTTCTTTTTAATGTGTGTTAATTCAGAATTGATCTACAGTATACTTTTGTCATTTAATGATGATCTGTTACTTGCATGAGTTTGACCCTTCTGCTGGTTTATTTCTGCAGAACAAGCAGTCTTTGAATCTAAGGCACAAGGTCAGGGGAAACTTTTAACTTGCAGCTTCTTTTGTGTTGTCTGTGAAGTTAGCCATACTCTTCTCTGTGCTCACAAGCGGCCATCTGGCCGATTCTATAAACAAGTTTTCCTACTGTCCTTCAGAGACCTTCTGCCTATAGGGATGAACAATCCATCCGTTGTTGTGTTAAACCAACCAATAGCCATCAGGAGGTGGGCAGACTCCATCCTCCATATAAAGTCTTACTTCCGTTTTGACTTTAGTGTCGAAGGGGAGAACTTTATAACAACTGGATTTCTCCTCTGGAAAAAGCTGGAAACGTTCTGGTCATTGTGTCAATTAGACCCACGTCTCAGCTGGAGTCACGGCAAAGCCTCGCTGTGTCTCAACAACACTCACTTCTGAAAGAATTTGTTTTCTGGGAGTTTTATTTTGAAAGCTCAGGCAGGAGCTGGCTCTGTTCCTGCCGGGAGAAGCGCTCTTTCGCCCGTCTGTCAGCAACACACACGCGGAAGTCATTTGGACGTGAACTGGACAACACAGTCCGTTCGTGTCCACAAAACTTCAACTCTTATCTCCAGAGACGTTCGTCAAAAGGTAACGAGGCGTTGATTGTGTCCTGAACGTGTGAAAAGTCCAGCTGAACCCGTGGTGGGAAAGTGTCACCCTGTCTTTTCCTAATAATTAACTTCCGTTAACTTAGCTTTCATTCCTCCTATTTCTTCTTTTTCCTAAGCCAGTAAACTTTAAGTAAATGTGCCAACAGAAAAGTTTCTAACTGTATGTTTGTTTTTAATTTGAATTCTTGTCAACGTAGTTTAGTAAATCAGAGCTAATATAGATACAAATGTTTAATGTACTTTTATAATTATTTCAATAAAAGGTCTATCTTTTGGTGGATCAACATAAATTGAAGTCTCTCGTGAAGTTACATTTTGTCTAGTCACAGTAAAAACAATTTAATCCTGGAAAAAGTGTGAACTCGCGAATGAATTTGGGTCAGATCAAGTCTGCTCCAACTTCTCTAAAATATACGTAAGTCAGTAAACTGACCAATAAGTCCTATATTATTACAAGGCTGACTACCTCTCCAGTTTTAGAGAAGATTCGCTCACAGGGCACAGATGTTGCTGAAATGCAAAAATAAATATTGTCCCGCAGTTTAAGGTTCGAAGTCACGTGCAAGAAAACAGGAGGAGTCAATATTGAAAATAAAAAATAATTTATTGAACCAAACCAAATGCTGACGGGGCAGCAAAACTTACTTTAAAGATGACGTGACAGTGTCAGGTTGAGCGGTTCCAGCTAGAACTAGTCAGATTCACCTTGACCACAGCTCTGGGTCCAGTTTCCTTGAGAGGGGTTGGACACTCTTCCACTCTGGAGTTGTCCCTGGTGAGAGGCGCCGAGCAGGAGTGGACATACTTGTTGTCCTCCATCTTGGTGTCTGTTCTGATGTGGGACTTCAACTCTAATGTGGACAATGACAGTGAGACCTCGAGGAGTGTGGTTAGGAGGAACCCCCCCCCAGATCTGAACCTGAGTGGTGTTCTGTTATTGGACTTCTGTGCTCATCATGGATTGTCCATAACAAACACCATGTTCAAGCATAAGGGTGTCCATATGTGTTTTTGGCACCAGGACATTTAGGCCGCAGTTCGATGATCGCCTTTATAATTTCTGATCTGTGGCTGTTCATGAATGTTTTTAACTACTATGGCTGAGAATGTTAACTCTGCCCATGAATCATATGTTTGGGTTAGCAGAGAGCTGAATGAGGAGCTGGATGAGGCTAATATGTGCAGCTGTAGCTCCAAGGACTCTGAGTCTGTGAGCTCGGCTGAACTGATAAGTGAATAAAAACAAGCTTCACACACGGCCCGTGGCAGATTCTTGTGACTGGGCTTCATGTGTGAACTTCCTGTTTATCTGTGTAACCCATCCTGAATATCTGTTGTTGCAAGTAAAAACTGTTAAAAATGTTCTCCTGTCGTCGAGTGCAGCTCCTTTTGTGTAAGTGAATTAAAGTGCGACTAAACCCAAAATTAACTTTTTTTAGCTGATAAACTCCCTAGAATGTGTTTAAAATGTTATCTAGCACTATGGCTGTGTTTATTCTCACATAATTGTGCATATCTGTGTAAATTGGCAATATTTGGCAATATTTGGTCTAAAAATGTGTTTACGGTAGTTCTATGGGTTGAACTGGTGGATTACACCTTAATTTTCTTATTTGTGCAAACGCTCATGTGTGACATGTCTGCTCATGTGTGATGTCACACAGGTGGTTCAAGCAGAGCCAATCCCCTGCAGAGATGAGAAGTGCATACCTTATATGGAAGTGCTGCATTTCACTCCTGACAAGCGGTTTTATTTTTATTTTCATTTTCATTTTTTTAGGCCTTTGGTTTTGGATGGAATGGGTGGAATAGATAAATACATCTACATGTTTATTCTTTGTTGTTGCTTGGTCAAGTCAAGTCAAGTCAATTTTATTTCTATAGCACAGCTTAAAACAGATAAACTGTTATCAAGGTGCTTCACACACACAGCATAAAAGTTTAAAAATGTACAGAAACAGTAACACACACCAATAGTAACAATTATGATATTAACAGTAGTAAAAGTACATAAAAATGTATAAGAACAAATTAACATGAAAAAAACACAGTAAAAAAAAAATATATACACTACGACAGCTCACACAGTATGAAACACCAGAGAGAACAGATGGGTTTTTAACAGGGATTTGAACATGAGAAGGGAGGAGGCCTGTCTAATGTTGGGGGGGAGGTTGTTCCAGAGTTTGGGGGCGGTGACTGAAAACGCTCGATCACCACGGAGCTTCAGACGTGTTTTTGGGACCGCCAAGAGCATCTGATCAGATGATCTCAGGGCCCGCGATGGAACATATGGTTCCAGCAGCTCGGAGAGGTAGAGGGGAGCGAGGCCATTTAGGCATTTGTAGGTCAACAACAGGATTTTAAAGTCGACTCGAGTTCGCACGGGAAGCCAGTGCAGGGAGGAGAGAACAGGTGTGATGTGCTCATACCTACGTGTACCGGTTAAAAGCCGAGCTGCTGCATTTTGCACGAGCTGAAGGCGTGTAAAGGAGGCCTGCTGATCCCAGCATACAGTGCATTACAATAATCCAGGCGGGTTGTGATGAACGCATGGATTAGGGTCTCAAGATCAGATCTGGACAGCACCGGCTTTAGCTTAGCTACCTGCCGCAGTTGGAAGAAGCTCTTCTGGAGAACGGAGCTGGTGTATGTTGTTGGCTAGAGGTTTAATTTGCTTTAGGTTGTTGCAGGTGGAGGCGTGAACAAAAGCACAACTCTACCTCCACCCCTCCTTGTCTCTCGACACGCCCATTTTGAGGTTGATTTTGGAAGGAGGAGTTACCGT
>JBBPBX010048598.1:0-15384 GCA_038048925.1 Garcialebias charrua | reverse complement strand
GTGCGCAAAAACTCGCTTAGTTGTCGAAAAACAGACACCTCACTCCAAATTTCAAGTCCTCGGCTCAGGATGAACTAGTTCCTGTTACTGTACTCAAATTGTTTTAAAAAACGAGGTATCAACAAACACTTTTTCACACTCACATTTCTTGTTGACCTGTGCGGTGTCTGGAAATCTCCGTTAACCCGACCTTGACCGCACCAATTGACAAAGGAAACTAACCAGAGACAAACTCACTGGACTTTCTGTCATATTTATTTTGCCTCGCAGCTGCGCTCTGTTCGGAGGTCATCAGGAGCAGGTATGGGGAGAATGGGTTTTCGGCACCATAATGATGGGGATTTTAAACCCCTGTTACCTTAATAAAACCACACAAGATAAACAAGAGAATTGTGTTAACACAGACAAACAACTTTGCAAAGGGGAAGGCTTTTTAATGTCTTTTGAAACTTAGTTTGGTCTCAAATACGTTGTCTAGCACAAATCCGAATTGTGCTGGACATGACAAGCTATTTAAACAAGAAGGAGGTGGAGTTGACAAGCTCTGACGTCTTACAGATAAAACAAACAAGTCATGGTTCTGATCCAACAAGAACATCTAATCCAAACATTGTCAAGGCTAGAAGACTGTCTTTTCTGTATCAAGGAGAAAAGCAAACAAACATGTTTGTACTATCAAATATAAGTGTTAAAAGGGAACGGAGAATATTTGATATAAGTGAGCTAGGTTATAATTATTGGGTCAGAGTAATTAGTTTTAGATGCAAAATGTTGAACATCTCCATCAGCAGGTCAGCGGTTGTCCATCACTGCTCCCATCGTGCGGTTCAGCTCGTACAACAGCTGGGTCGTTGAGGTCATAGCCCGGATCAAAGAATCTTGTTGAGCAGGAAGTTTTGCCAGCGCGTTGATCGTCGCGGAAGCCTTCCTCAGCTTCCAGTAGCAGAAACCTCCGCAAATGCCAAAAAGCAGAGCAGCTGCCACCAATATTCCAATAATCCACAAATCTTTCACGTCTTTGACAGAAAGAACAGTCAGGCACATTAACTTCCAGTCGCCCCACGAGTCCATAATGTACCCCACCGCATGCGTGTCGAGGGGGCAAGCCGGCTCTCCTGGTCCGGTGCGCTTCGTGGAATTTTTTTTTTTATCAATAGAGGAAGCAGCCCACGCAATTAGATCCATTTCAAATTGGTTCGAGTGAGCACTGAAGAGTTACAGACGAGACAAAAATGCAAAAGCAGGGAGGAGGGAAACTTTAGGGAGGAGAGGAGCAAAAAAGAGATGCGACCGGCTTTGCCAAGTGCCGCTGAAATGGAGTTGGAGGCCATGACAGGCCGTTGCCATGGTCACCGTGTTCAGCCGACACGTCCTCCGGGCATGCAGATGCGCTGTGAGCTTGGGTGGTTTGTGTATTGCCGGCCCCCCTAGCTCCTGCAACGCGGGGGTGAGTATGTTACTCCCCCCATCCGGCCGTGTGTTAGCCGGTCTGCTCGTCCGCGGACGCCGCGAGGTCTGTTTGCTGCAGACAGTCCCGGGGCACCCTGCTGGGGTTCATTGTTCTGACCTGGCATCCTGTGCACCGTGAGGGAGAGGGGATGGCAGGTCTCTCCCTTCATAGTGACTGTCTTAAAAGGTTGCTGTGTTGTTTATCATAATTTTTTCTTTTTTTAGTCAAGAACCAGGGGAAACTGTTCTTTGGTACTTTTATTTTGTGTTTTGTGCAACAACATTTTGTCTTCATTTCACACACAGCAGAACACTCATGTTTCGTGCATACATTAATGTCACCAGCTTTTCATAGTCTTTTACAAATAAAGTCTGGGCAGAAGCTAGGTTCCCGTACCCCTTGGGCGGACGAACCAGTAAAACTGTGAATAGGGCCCGCTTCGTCAGGCCCGCTTCTGTCTTCCATCACGGTTTGTCGAGGAGGTTCTCGGCGGGACCGCTTGGCGAGGAACGAATCTGTACCTGCTCCAAGACTGACCGGCCTGAAGTGGACCTGTTGGGGATCTGTGCCATTGCTCCTCGTCGGATGTTGGTCTCTTCTGCAGAGGACGACTTATGGCTGAGCGGTGTTGAGGCTGCATGGGTCTGCTCCCGCTGGTGTCCCTGGGGGGAGGGGGTTTCTTGGCATCCTCTCACGAAGGGCTTCAGCCTGCTTTCGCCTCTGCTCCAGCCTGCTCTGGAGCCGGTCCATAGCCCTCCCGAAGAGTCCCGTCGGCTCGATCGAGTGGTGCAAAAAGGGGAACCGCTGACCATCTGGAAGGTCCATCAGGGTCATCCACAGATGACGCTGGGCGATGATCACTTCAGCCATGCATCTCCCCTGTGCAATGGCTACCATCCCCATCATGCAGAGCACAAAGTCAATGGCCCTGCGGGCTTTGCCAGCACCTCAGTCGCAGCCTGTTTATCTGTTGTCACCTGGAGCTCCTGCAACTTCTCTGCCAGGTACACCTGCATCATGGCGGAGGCGTTCATTGCACGTGTCGCGAGACCCTGAGCTCTGTAACACTTTTCGAACTGTGCAACTGAAGCACGGCAGGCTTTGCTAGGCAAAGTTGGTTTTGTTCCAGAAGATCTGGGGGCCAGGTGAGACGCCAGCTTGACCTCCATCTGTGGCACGTTGGCCATTCCCGCTGCTTCCATTCCAGCCATGTCGAGGAACTGGGAGAGCGGCAACAGCATGGGAGCCCTGGGTTCAGCCCAGGTGCGAGTAAGCTCCGTGAGGAAATCCGGGAAGATGGGCATCCTGTGCCTCGTTGTCGACTGCTGCTTGTCATAAAAATAATTCCCTGCCAACCTCGTGGCCTGTTGACGAGGTGAAGGTTCTGGCCACACGATCTACAACGTGTCCGCCGCTCCGCTCTAGGATACACAGAACAAGAGGCCCCCACAGGTGGTTCACCTGTTTGAACGTCCATCTTTGTACTGATGTTCTGTGAAAAATCAAGTAAAATGGGTCTTATGTCACAGTGTGCATTCTCAGCATGTGATGCCAGGATGTGAAATTAAATAAAAATCAGTGATTCCTATTAATTTGTCGACCTGTGACAAGGTCAAACAAAATTGGCTGTTTTTTGTGTGATTTTGTGAAAATCAAGACAAAATATGCTTCCTGTGTGTTATTTTAAACTTGCAGTTTACAAACACAGGGACAGAGAGCTAGTTTTGCACAGAATTGATGATAAAAGTGTCAAGGCTTATCAAAAACAGACATGTCTGTATTAAATCTGTGTAACTGTTCTGCCATCAACATTTGATTATACGTGAAAATCAAATGAAAGGGTGCTGTGTGTACAATATTCTCAAAATGTTTCCCGTTTAAAACAGGAATATTCAACATGTACAAATTACAGGAAGACTGCGTCTTCTAATGTAACCAGCAGGTGGGGTGAGCAGCGCTGGATAAATATATCACAGCGACAGCAATCCTCTTACTGACCGCTATTGAGGCGCTGTTGTCACCTGTGAGCGCAGCTCTCAGCCGCCAAACATTCACAGACGTCTAACAACGGATCAAAAACAGCAAATCAGAAAGCCCAGAGCCCTGACGTGACAAAACTCTAGTATCCCCTTTCTCACAAAAATGAAATTATGTGAGTAAAATCGGTTGGACTGTGAAACATTTTAAACTGCGTTTAAAAGAAAAAAGGTCGGGCCTTCAAAGGAGCTGCAGCTCCCGGCGTCACGTGACCTGGTCACATGGCGATCGGCAGTCAACAGAGCAACAGACTCAATCCACCCATCAAAATCACAAAAACACCGCGTTTAAACAGTCTTTTCAATGACAGTAATGGACAAACAAGCCTGAAACTTGTCTGGGACAAGCAGCAAGTGAAAGTTGACGAGGAGCGGGGCTTCACCCACTGCGCAAGCGTCAACACTTACAGCGTAATCGACCAATCACAGCGAAGACAGAACTGTAGTTCTAAAACCCAAGTGTTCATGGGAAACTGTGTCTTCCAAACCTAACGCCGCCCACGTGTGACGCGCCGTTCGAGCGGTGCGGTGTCTTCACGGACCTATGGTCGGTCGAACAAAAGCGTGGAACGGACTTTTCACCGTTCTAAAACAGTCATAAATATCGCTAAACACCGTGGTAAAGCCAGTCTTCGACGATATTACGTGTATAGAACTCAAACAACACAAATAAACCGTCAGAAATGTGTACATAAATGAATCTGACAACCAGCAGTCTACAGAAACCAACGTTATTGAACACAACACACAATGGACCAATCACAGCGTTTTAAGCAGCCATTTTGTCTCTCAGTAACGCTTTTAGCATTAGCTCGACCCAAGGTTCTAGACACTCTTTCACAAAATAAACGTATTTTTACACCGCAGAAAATACCGTCAATGAGCTAAAACACAACCAGGCTAACCCTCACGCCTTCCAAAGAAGGCAGCACGCTAACTGTGTACAACAACGGACTTTACGTCAAACGGAACCGGAACACATCCGGTCCAAAAGCGGAGTGGGTTTTCCCGAACCTCGGCAAACCTCGGCAAACACGTTGTAACAGATTAGGTAAAATGGAGCAGCAAAATAATGTGTGACACAGCTTTTCAACAGAAAATCGCAGATGTAATAAAATGAAGCAGAGGTGACACGGCGGTCACAAAACGAAAAATGCATGCAGCCTCGCGACACGTAATGAAACGTCTCACAAAAACAAACATCCATTCATCCGCAGCTCCAAAACACACGTTCAAAAGTGAAAGAAAAGAATAATTCTAACGGGAAAACGCACCAGACAATGCCACTATTAGCAATCTCTGAGACACTCACCAGCCAAAACCACTCTATAAGTCCACAACAGGATGCAAACTAATGCCAACACGTTATGAGCACTTAGGCTACAAAAACAACTTATCAATTTAATCTTTCAGCAGACCGTACGCGGCCACCAATATGTAAAGGAAATCTATAGGCCGTTTGTGTTATGTTACGGGTCAAATTGACCCGTTTTAAAGTTTACTTTTTTTTTAAAAATAGTTAAAAATATTTTTTCTGCATGAAACTTTTTCTATTTGTCTTAATAGTTCCAATCAACATATAAATTGAAAATGATTCACTTTACACATTTGTACCACTCTCTGCGTCTACTTGTTACATCGATACTGTTCGGGTCAATTTGACCCGGCAGTCAAAATGAATGGTAAAAAGGGGAAAAACATTTCCAATTCTATTTGTTTCCTTGAAACTATGAGACATATTTCACTACACACACACACACACGCGCGCGCACGCACACACACACACACACACCACGCACGCACGCACACACACACACACGCACGCACACACACACACACACACGCACACACAGGCACACACACACACATACACACACACGCACGCACACACACACACACACACACACGCACACACACACACACGCACACGCACACACACACACACACACACACACGCACACACACACATACACACACACATGCACACATGCATGCACATAAACCCACTTTCTCACTATTCTCTTTACTTCACAAGGAAACTGTGAGAAAGCAGGTGTTTATACAACTTTTGACGGGAACCTTTTCTGTTCCCGTGGGAAAACTCCACCCACACAAATCTTCATGACTCATTTGTCTTGATTTTAATGAGCGGGTCAATTTGACCCAGAACAGTAAATGTGTTTCAAGTTCAATTATAAAGATCACCCTTTGAAAAAAATAAAATAAAATGTAACATAATTTTTTTTACAAAAATCAATTTCAAGGATAATTATTGTTTTTTTGTGTGTAGGTTTTTTCAGCAAACATAAAAAATGTAAATCACATTGTTTATGTCCAAATGAGTTAGTCGTCATTATCCTTTATTTATGAGAAATAAAAAAAACATCATTGCACAAATATTGACTGACATGGTTAGTATTGGAGTTAATAATCAGATACAAAAAGGTTTTGGAGGATTTTTTGGGTTTCTGACACTATTACATGATTAAACACTCCCCAGGTCAAATTGACCCACGAACATTATTGCTGTACCTCAGAAACGAACATAACAGGAGGGTTAAACACAAACGAGGTCAGTTTACTGACTTACCTATAGTTTTAGGTGCGCATCGCTGAGCAGACTTTTATCTGCACAAACATGCCACCAATTCACGGGGTCTCAACTTTTTCAGAATAAATCAATAAATCTGACGATGTGATTAGCCAGAAATGTAATTTCACAGGAGACTTCAATTTATATTGGTCTACCAGAAAATAGACCTTTTATTGAAACTATCACAAGAATTACATTAAACATTTGTATCGATATTAGCTCTGATTTAAATAACTACGTTGACAAGAATTCAAATTAAAACAAACAGACAATTTAAACTTAACTGTTGGCACATTACTTGACAGATTAAATGCTTATGAAAAATAAGAAATAGGAGGAAGGAGTACTGGAAGCTAAGTTAAGCTAAAGTTAATTATTTTGAAAACAACCAGGGTGGCAAGCTTTCCCATACGGATCTTAGCTGTACTTCCGACACGTGCAGCATACAAACGCCTCTTTACCTGGTGACGAGACGTCTTGCGAGGTGAGGACTGAGAAGTTTGTGGACACTAACGGACTGTGTTGTCCAGTGAACGTCCAGATGACTTCGTGCGTGTATGACTGGATCAGACGAGCGGGAGCACGCTTTCACCGGCAGGAACAGGCCCCAATCGCACTGGCTGAACTTTCAAAATAAAACTTTAGAAAACAAATTCTTCCAGAAGATGAGTGACGAGTTACAGTAAGCTTTACTGTAACTCCAGCTGAGACGTGGGTCGATTTGACACAATGACCGGGCCGTCTCCAGCTTTTCCCAGAGGAGAGAAACCAGTTGTCATTTAGTTCTCTTCCAAACACCTAAAGCAAAATGCAGGAAGTGCCCTTTAAGAAGGGGGTGTGACTTAGTCACATACTTCCTGCTGATTGGCTGTCCATCACTAGAGAAGGAGTGACTTTGCAAGTGAGTGAGTTTGAGTGACAGATGATAGGGTAGACAAAACATAGAAAACATACGTGAGAAGATGCAGGTGCATGTGAACAAGCAATGTAACTTGTTTTGAGAACAGATTCATTGTTTTTAGAAAGGACGGGAGACCGAAAGCAAGCTATGTCTAGCACTTTTCCTTCGAAACAAAAACAGTTCAAACAAATACGAAGGATTGTTCATTCAACTTTAGACACTTATTCTGCATAGAGCAGACAGTTTAAAGCACGATCATTCTGAGATGTTCTCTTAACTTTGGCATATTTAAAATATACCAGCTTAGTAAAATCATCATTAAATGACAAAAATATACTGTTGATCAATTCTGAATTAACACACATTAAAGAGAAAGTTCAATCTGATTAATTAGTGTCCATTAATTCAAAATAATTGTAACAAAATATAGTGTCCACTTGTCTCCTTGAGCTCCAAGCAAGTGTAACACTGAGAGTTTCAGAGAGATGTGAACCCTAAAATATCAAAGACGAGGTGTATCACTACACGGGGATCGAAGTATCTGTCTCTGGCAGCACTAGCGCCGGGTTCTGTGAGAGGTCTTCTTCCTCTCCTTCGTACTCGTTGTCAGCTTCATCACCAGAAATTTCACCTGAGGCTGTTAGCGAGATCTCATTTGCGTTCATCATGCCTCGAGTGTCAAATTTGCCTGTCTCCCCATTCAACCTGTCCACTGTCCTCCAGATCCATGCTCTCGAGCTCCGGCGTGGGAGTGAGAGTTTCTGTGAGATCCGGGTCTGTTGGCGCTGCAGCTGCGCCCATGGCTTTGGCCACGATATCCACGCGGTGTCTCCTCACTGCCTCCAGCATCTGGCTGCAGTGTGGACAGGCGTCGGGGGCGTCCAATGCTGTTTTTGCGTGCAGGATCCCCAGGCAGACAGGACAAGCCTCGTGGGTGTCCGTCGCCGACCTTTCTTTTTAACCAAGCATACTCTGCCTCCTCATGATTCTATCTTTGATCTTAGTTGATACTGTTATTGATTTTACTTGTTTTTTTACTTGTTTTATTGACATTTAATTCTGTTGCACTTTGTAGCACTTTGAGATTTTCATTAATGAAAAGTGCATTATAAATTGAATTCATTATTATTATTATTATTATTATAAGGAATATCTGTAGCCGCTGGGGCAGGCGCGCGAGCTTGGACTCGCCATCCTACTGGCCTTTTTAAGGAAATCTGGGTTTTCGCTTTCCCTTCTCGGGAGCCATGGCCGAGACGAAAAGACTAAGTTGTCTTAAAATCCCTGTCCGAGATGTCTCTTCTGTCGCGTTGCTTTCGCTGGCTAGCCTGCTACTCGTTAGCAGGGTAGCGATGTGAAGCAGTTAGCGCCGTCGAGCGAAGCAGCTGCGGAGAGAGAAGAGAAGAATCTTTGAGGTTAAATACCACCCTTTGAATATATTTACAAACTGAAATAATTTTCGCTTCAAAGATCAAGTTAAGCTTTGTATTATAAATCTTAAATCAGAATAAGAAATATTTCATTTGTTACAAACAGAAAATTATTTCAATGTCAAACAAAATTATACAACTTGCTGCCCTTTTTCCCTTTTTTTTGTTCACACTTAATTTGTCAAACACTTGTAATTCACTTAAAATTAGCTTTGTAACAATCACCAATTGTATGAAACAAACAATTTCTTAACTTTTAAACTTGTGCCTCAGGTTACCCTTTAAGCACTTAGTCTCTTTAAAGTTAGCTAGGTTAATTCAACTGTTCAGCATTAACTTATTTTAAAGGTGTCACTTGTTAGCAGATTAACCACGCTGAACTCCTGCTTACTGTCTGCCTCTGGTTCGGGTGAACAGCGCTTGCAGCGTCTTCCCTTTGAGGGATGTCACTGCTTAACAAGTGCTCCTTGTCGGCTCCTCTGCGCAGCTGCAACGGGCTTCTCTCCTCCCTCTGCTCCTCTCCAGACACACACAGCTCTCTCAAGCATGTAACAGGCTGAGTTCTACTGTATGGCGATTCAATCAGAGTTCTGACTGAACTTCAGCAGTAGCAGAATGAGTTCAGACACTATCCGTTCACAAAAAAAAAAAAAATCCTTCGGGGGCGGGGTCCCCTAAACGCCGGGGGCCCTGGGCTTCAGCCCCGGGAAGCCCCTGCAAAAATCCGGGCTTGAATGTGAGCATGTGAGTCCAGAAAGGCCGAGGTAAGATGTGAGTTCAGGTCAGGTGTGTGGTCCTGATGTGATGGAGGATGGTGGAGGAGGCAGGATGATGCAGGAAAATGCAGCAGGATTCAGAGGTAAGATGTGAGTTCAGGTCAAGTGTTTGGTCCTGATGTGAGGATGCAGAAGTATGCAGGAGTTGGCAGATGACTGGAGTCACTGTGATACACAGAACACACATGTGTAAGTTAACATTACAGAAACTTGAGACCACACACACAAGTTGTTAAAAGTGCTCACAGTGATGGAGAGGCAGCTTATTTCATCTGGAGCTTTTCAGATGAGGAGGTTAGACTTGTGGAGGTGTCTGCCATCGGTCAGTGTGATGTCACTGCAGGCGGGCGAGGAGGCAGCGCACGGGTGGTCTGGTCTGACTGTTACACACAGAACACGCATGTGTAAGTTAACATTACAGAAACATGAGACCACACATACAAGTTGTTAAAAGTGCTCACAGTGATGGAGAGGCAGCTTATTTCATCTGGAGCTTTTCAGATGAGGAGGTCAGACTTGTGGAGGTGTCTGACATGGGTCAGTGTGATGTCACTGCAGGTAGGCAAGGAGGTAGCGCACGGGTGGTCTGGTCTGACTGTTGCACACAGAACACACATGTGTAAGTTAACATTACAGAAACATGAGACCCCACACACAAACAAGTTGTTAAAAGTGCTCACAGTGATGGAGAGGCAGCTTATTTCAGCTGGATCTTTTCAGATGAGGAGGTCAGACTTGTGGAGGTGTCTGACATGGGTCAGTGTGATGTCACTTGAGGCAGGCGAGGAAGCAACGCACAGGTGGTCTGACTGTGGTCAGACAGAAGGTGTCCAGGTGTCTGACATGGGTCAGTGTGATGTCAGTGGAGACAGGCGAGGTGGTCTGACTGTTAAACACAGAACACACATGTTGAAGTTAACATTATAGAAACATGAGACCACATACACAAGTTGTTAAAAGTGCTCACAATGATGGAGAGGAGAGGATCTTTTCAGATGAGGAGGTCAGAGTTGTGGAGGTGTCTGACATGGGTCAGTGTGATGTCAGTTGAAGCAGGCGAGGAAGCAATGCACGGGTGGTCTGACTGTGGTCGGACAGAAGGTGTACAGGTGTCTGACATGAGTCAGTGTGATGCCACTGGAGGCAGGCGAGGGTGTGTGACTGTTAGACACAGAACACACATGTTTAAGTTAACATTACAGAAACATGAGACCATACACACAAGTTGTTAAAAGTGCTGACAGTGATGGAGAGGAGAGGATCTTTTCAGATGAGGAGGTCAGACTTGTGGAGATGTCTGACATGGGTCAGTGTGATGTCACTTGAGGCAGGCGAGGAAGCAACACACGGGTGATCTGACTGTGGTCGGACAGGTGTCCAGGTATCTGACACGGGTCAGTGTGATGCCACTGGAGGCAGGCGAGGTGGTCTGACTGTTAGACACAGAACACACATGTTTAAGTTAACATTACAGAAACATGAGACCACACATACACAAGTGCTCACAGTGATGGAGAGGAGAGGATCTTTTCAGATGAGGAGGTCAGACTTGTGGAGGTATCTGACATGGGTCAGTGTGATACCACTTGAGGCAGGAGAGGAGGCGTCCAGGTGTATCACATCAGTCAGTGTGAAGTCATTGGACGCAGGAGAGGAGGCGTCCAGGTGTATCACAACAGTCAGTGTGATGTCATTGGACGCAGGAGAGGAGGGAACGTAGCCGGTGTCACTGTTAGAAAACAGACATTTGTAAGTTAACATACATATGAAACCACACAGACAACAAGTTCTTGTGCTTACTGATAAATTAAACACAGACAAAAACAACTTGTCCTTACTATGATGTGTATGTGCTGATGTTTTAATGGACCAGGGGGAGGCCTTTCCACGATGCTTTGGAGGGAGGCTGTGGACATGACAAGACACAGGTGGATGATGAAATAAAGCATGAAACTAAACAGAAAAGCAAAATAAAATTTTCATTTCATTACTGTACCTGGATGATGAAGCTGTGCAGGTTAGTGGGGAGATGAGCAGGTCAGTGAAGGTAGGTGTTGCACAGGCTGGCTGGAGAGGAGGAGACATCTGTGGACATGAACAGAGACAGGTGGGTTAACAGATGAAGTACTGTAACTGTACAGTACAGTAACATAAAAACAACACAGAAAATCAAAATGTAAAAGCAACGTTTCATTACCTTTGGGGAGGGGTGCAGAGGCTGGCTGACTGGAGTGGAGAGGAGGTGGAGGAGATGTCTGTGGACATGAATAGAGACAGGTGGGTAAACAGATGATGTACAGTAACTGTACAGTACAGTAACATAAAACAAAACAGAAAATCAAAATTTTAAAGCAACATTTAATTACCTTTGGGGAAAGGTGCAGAGGAGGGAGGGATGTTTACTGGGAAGGAGAGGGAAGAGAGGGTGAGCTGTCCATTGACTCCTGGCTTGCAACAGCAGAGGTGGATGGCATTTCTTCTGCTGCTCCAGCTGCTCCTGGAGGCGCTGCAGGGTCCCTCCTCACAAACTGCAGCATGGTGATCTGCACTGCCTCTTGCTTTTTGTCCTCCAGGATCTGCCGGTAACAAGCCAGATCGTCAAGGACAGCTCTGGAGACCCTGGCGAACCTCTCCCCATCGGCGTCCAGTGCCTCCTACTGGTCCAAGACCTCCTACTGCCGCTTGAAGATCTTAGCCAAGGCCTACCTGGTGAAGACCTTGGCCGGAGGGCTTGGCCTGTCTTCATGTTGCTCCTCCTCCACCAAGATGAGCCTCTCCAGCTCCTGAAGGTCCTCCGTGGACAGCACCTCGCCTTGTTCAGCCAGCAACTCCTGAACATTTTCCTCCTCGATCTCCAACTGCATTCTCCTACTCATCTCCACCACACTCTGGATCACACTGGTGACTATGTTTTTGGGCTCAAGTGAAGGATCTACAAGCTATGGGCAGAGTTTTTTCCACACTCCACTGAGTGTGCTCTGCCTCACCTGAGCTCAGGACTCACCAATGTGACCCACAGCATGGAGGATGTTGTACTCTTTCCAGAAGTCCTTGAGCGTGACTTTTGGGCCCTTATCTGTTGTCTCCAAAGCATCGTGGATGACCCTCTGGAGGTAGTAGGCCTTGAAGGTGGATATAACCCCTTGGTCCATGGGCTGTATAAGGGAGGTCGTATTAGGTGGCATGTAGACCACCCTCACATTTGGGTCGAGGTCAGTTAGGTTTGCGGGGTGACCCGGAGCATTATCCAACACCAACAGGATGTTAAAGGCAATATGTTGGGTTCTGCAGAAGCGTTTTACGTCTTTGACAAAATTGTTGGTAAACCACTTCTCGAACACATCCATTGTAACCCAGGCCTTCCGGTTGGAGGTCCAATACACTGGCAGATCTTTCTTATTAACATGCTTGAAGGCCCTGGGGTTCTCGAAATGGTTTACCAAGAGCGGCTTTAACTGACAATCGCCCGTTGCATTGGCCCCAAACAGCAACGTAATGCGCTCTTTCCCCACTTTGTGACCCGGTGCTGTTCTTTCCTCCGTGCTGATGTAGGTGCGGTCGGGCAACCTCTTCCAAAACAAGCCTGTCTCATCAGCGTTGAACACCTGCTGCGCCGTGTATCCCCTCTCCCTTATTATGGCTGCAAGTTTGTCTGGGAATACCCGTGCTACCTCTACATCCCCACTCGCTGCCTCTCCTGGTGAAAATAAACACACACAGGACAAGATTAACCACATGCTACACTGTGTTAAAGGTCAAAGCACACACTGAAAAGGTCATGTCACACTGTTATAAAGCTCATTTCAAACTATAAAGGCAGATGTGTAAACTGTTGTAAATTTTAATTCCACACTGAAAATGTCATGTAAAAATAAGAAATGTCATGTTTCACTGTGTTAAAGGTCAAAGCACACACTGAAAAGGTCTTGTCACACTGTTTTAAAGCTCATTTCCAGTGGTGGGCAACAAACCGCTGGGGACCGCTAATGCGCTAATCCGCTTATAGCGTACCTAAAGATTTTATCAGTGTTACAGCGGAGTGACTAATTTTCATAATTCATAAGCGGATTTGCGATTTCTAAGATTAAAATTCAGTACCACTAATAGCAATTTATTTACAAGAATTCATTTTCTTGAACAGCTGAGAGTTTGGCTGTAAATGTTTCACAACATGGATAATCTTTCCAACAGCGTCCCTCGCATACAACCAGAAGTAATGAGAGGATATAGCCTTCCTGCCAGTTGCTTTCAGTCACGGTTCTGATCCCACAATGCTCTGCTTACGTACTAGGAAGACCATGGTTACAACTCCTATCCCAGCAAAAACAGTTAACGTTTGTAATCCAGAGACTAAAATTTTGTATGTATTGATTTATTTTCCTTTACAATAGGAGCTCCTTTAAAAAAGAAAAAAAGAAAGAAGAAGTTTAAACGCTGGAGCTCAATACGATGTCAAAGCAACTGGGTAGAGACTCGATTCAAAGATGTTATGCTGGTGAAGACAGAGTTGCGACACGCTTTGTACTCGCCGACAGGCGGTCACGTGGTTCCCGCAGCTGTAGTTACAAGCAGCAGCTCGTTGCTGACAGTCAGTTTGAGCAGAGACTGACGCAACAGAACACAAAAATCAACTTTTCTTACTTTGTCCGGCGTCTTTCAGTAATTATTGAGCAGTAACAAACTTATTACTTAACTGATTATTGATTATTTCACTGACTGTGTTTTATTAAAGCATTTTTAGACGTGGCAGATGCTTTTATCATTACAGTGAAACAACTTCAAGCCCATATTTTAGTTTTATCGAAGTATACTTAAAGTATACTAGTAGTACACTTTCAAAGAGCAACTCCACACCCTGTGGATCGGTAACTCCTCCTTCCAAAATCTCCCTGAAAATGGGCGTGTCGAGAGACAAGGAGGGGTGGAGGTAGAGTTGTGCTTTTGTTCACGCCTCCACCTGCAACAACCTAAAACAAATTAAACCTCTAGCCAACAACATACACCAAGCAACAACAAAGAATAAACATGTAGATGTATTTATCTATTCCACCCATTCCATCCAAAACCAAAGGCCTAAAAAAATGAAAATGAAAATAAAAATAAAACCGCTTGTCAGGAGTGAAATGCAGCACTTCCATATAAGGTATGCACTTCTCATCTCTGCAGGGGATTGGCTCTGCTTGAACCACCTGTGTGACATCACACATGAGCAGACATGTCACACATGAGCGTTTGCACAAATAAGAAAATTAAGGTGTAATCCACCAGTTCAACCCATAGAACTACCGTAAACACATTTTTAGACCAAATATTGCCAAATATTGCCAATTTACACAGATATGCACAATTATGTGAGAATAAACAAAGCCATAGTGCTAGATAACATTTTAAACACATTCCAGGGAGTTTATCAGCTAAAAAAAGTTAATTTTGGGTTTAGTTCCTCTTTAATTAGACTTCCAATGTACTTATAGTGTACTTCAAGTTCATTTTTTAGTTTATTGAAGTATACTTTAAGTATACTTTTCTTTAAACTCCAAATGCACTTGTTATATACTACAAGTTCATACTTCAGTTTATTAAAGTATACTTAAAGTATACCACTAGTACACTTTTTCTAATACTCCCAATACACTTGTTATTTACTTTTAGTTTACAGTTTAGTTTATCATTTAAGTTAAATTTCTGAATTTCTAAAACCAATACCATGTTGTCATTGTAATTGTTAGGTTACACTTGTAAGTTTGCTTAGCAATACTTGCACAATACTATTTATATGCTAAAAAATATTTTCTAAAGCATTCTGAAAGATGTGTTTACAAAGTCATAAAACAAGGTCTTGAGAACTTCAATATTTTTATATAAAATTAAGGTGCAGCTCAAACAGTTTATAAAAACAGTCTACAAAACAGCAACGTTTAAAATGAATCCCTTCCCAGTTTTAAAAATTGAAAGGAAAAGGTGCACATTTGCATTTCAAGGTGTAAACATAAAGTCCAGAACACAATGTCAAAATGTGTGCATTTGCTTAAACAAAGCAAAAATAGTGTCTCCAACTGGAAACTGAAGTCTTTCCTTTTCAGAAGGCATCTTCACATCTTTGGGGGGGATAAGAAAAAAAAAACTTCACCGGTAGTTGTTTATGTTGTCTTCTTCTTATGACTCTTCGCACATCTTGCATGGTGGTGTCAGGGAACT